>QVNW01000006.1:0-244051 GCA_014825475.1 Pseudomyrmex flavicornis
GTGTGGTGTGGTGTGGTGTGGTGTGGTGTGGTGTGTGTGTGTATACGATAGAATGTGCGTGAGATGATAATTTCATCAATTGGAGAGATATATGTGATACGACTGTTAATATTGCTCCGGATTACTTTTGTTGCAAACGTTTCGAAATAATTTTTTGAATTTGAAACATAATTTCATGAGACAAGTGAAAGAGAGAGAGAGAGAGAGAGAGAGAGAGAGCGAGCAAGCGTCATGCTTCGGAAATTGTCGAGGCGTTCAACAATTGTTAACAAAACGAACGCGAAACACAGGTGCACATTCGATTCGAAATATTCTTGGCGCAACTTGTTTTTTGCGTAAAAAGTAGAAACAAAGACCTTATAAAATTATATATTCGGAATTTAATTGTTACCGGTTGCAAGTATCTTTGGCGTTATTCGGCGAATGAATGACAATATTTTTTCGAGTTTGCGCTTGGAGGTTATTAACATTTAATAAAGCGTGTATGTGATCAGTAAAAATTGAGCAAGACTCCACTTGGCGAATTTATACAATTATAAAACGCGATCGGTACGTTGTGACGTCATGGAGAAGTTCGTGATCGATTTGGATAAAGTCCTCAATGATTTTGAATTTAACGAAGGTATGATTTCTAAAATTTTCAAATTTGTCTTTGGATTAGATTTCATTGTTTATATCTGTGTTTAGGATGTATAATATTTTGAATTTCATACTTATAAAATATAGATGAAAAAAAAAGGATTAAAATTTATTTTAGTGAATTAATTGTTTTTTAATCAAAGTTACGTTAATATGTTTTTTTTTCAGATTGTGCAGAGCAAACAACTTCGATTACAACCTGTGCGATCGATGCGTCAAGCAACAAAGACAACCATGCTGTGGCACCTTCAAAAACACACAATTTTAATTCTGAGAAAAGCATAGAGATTGATGTGCCTCTTGAAAAACACAAAGATACACGTGAAAAGAACGTAGTTTCAGTATCGGACAATACAGATTCCATTAATAATCTCAATACTTGTGTCAATGATAACACGACTGAACAGAAATTATATGTTTATAATCAAGATCCTGATCAAAAATCTCTAATGATGTACAAAGATATATCGTACAACTTGGTGCAGAAACAGCAAAATGGAAGCAGCGATTTGAAGAATGACGCGCGATACGATAAAAAATTGAATCAATCGAATTTCAAGCCCAGCATCAGCAATGTATTCAGTAGCCTGAATGAATATATCAATGCTCCCACAGGAAGTTTAGATTATATTGAACCTATGTTAGATAAATCAGAGAATTTATCCGATACAAAAAAAAATAAAATTGCTGAAAATGATTCTAAATTACCAAAGACAATTAACGTTCTCACTAGTAAATGCTCCGTTCAGGAGGAAAAAAGAATAGAAGTAACTGATGCGAGTGATAAAACTTTCTTAGATAAAAATGCCTTGGATTACTGTTTGCCGTTAGAATTGCCAGATACATTCGTCCAAGCTGTCCAGGTCGACAGCAAACAAGACAGCGCAATGCAAAAACTTATGTCGCAACATTCTCCTCAAATATCACTTGATAGAAATAATATTACCAACGTTGTAATAACTGCATCAGATACTGTTGTAAGACAGGATTCCAATAATATTGTTGTAAATACAGAGTTGTTTAGTAGCAGGACACATGTTACTGAGAATGCATTAACGATTAATGATGTTACAGTCGAAGAGACGTCTCAAAGTCTTGCCGACAAACAAAGACAAGATGCGGAAACTCGAGATCCTGTTGATAAATGTGCGACATTTGTCCATGAGACAAATACAGATACCGCTGTTACAATTAACAACAAAATTGAAGTGAACAAAGAGACAAAGACAGCTACTAATTGCAATACTTTGTCCAATGTTTGTACAATGCATGCGAATGTTGGCGATTTTTCTGAAGATGAGCTCAATCGGTATTTGTTAGAATTAGAAATGGAAGTAAGATCTAAAGTGGAAAACACGTGCCTGGATAAAACTTGGACCAAGCTGGACCGAGAAAAGACTGTGAATGAACGAGACGACGAAGACGCTAACGAGGCGCCGATATTTGAAAGAATTATGATAGGCGAATTACCAAAGATATCAGATGTTGAGTTTCACGAAAAAGCGAAGAAATTTCCTGTGATCGATTATAATACTGGTGTGTGTAATGAAAATGTAATGGATATACAATGTAGCGACGCAAAAGTCACCTCAAACGAAACAAGTAATCAATTAAACGACAGACAGATTAACAAGATGATGATTAAATCGACGAAAGATAACGACGTAAATATTGCAAGTGGTTATGCGATACAAGAAAATACTTTAATAACAGCTACATCGAGTGTTATTGATGAAGATAAGTCATCAGTAACGTCGGAATCTAAAAATGTAGGAGAACAATGTATTTGTAACATCAATATGATGTCAAAATTACAACAGAATATTCATGTAGATACTCAGTTACAAAATAGTAATATCAGTGCTGTGAAAACTTTTCCGGTAAACTTATCGGAGAAAGATGATTACAACGAGAAAATTTATTGCCGAGATCTTATGGAAAATAGAAAGGAAAATATTTTCACGCAACATGGTACTCGAACGCGTGATAACGATACAAGTTCGAATACAGAAAGTAACTCGTCCAAACTCGCTGACTCTTGTATAGTTCATACGAGTGAAAATAATCAAGAAGCTGGCAAACTAGCTCGTCCGCAGACTTTAAATATTGTCTCGACACATAAGAAAGATGAATCTCATACGTATGGTATGTTTTTTCACATCATATAATGTGGTATTACGCATTATATGTGTTACGTTTAAAAGTTTGGAGTAGTTTACTGCCAGTATATTTGATTCAAGTTAAACTTGAATGTTTGTAACAGAATCTTCAAACACTACACCGGGATGTGGACCGGAACATTCGGAAAGTCAAAATATTGTTGAAGAAGATCGAGGAGCTTCGTCGGACGTGTCGGATAATTCTTTAGTCGAATTTAACGTAGTGTTGGGAAAGCAACCTCCATTCTGGATTCCGGATAGCGACGCGCCTAGTTGTATGTTGTGTGACACTAAATTTACCGTACTTAAAAGACGTCATCATTGTCGTGCTTGTGGTAAGGTATGTGAAATTTAAAAAACAAAGAAAACAAAAAAGACAGTCAGTTTGTTTTTGTAACAATCAGATGTCTAATTCTGGAACGTTTATTTCGCAGGTATTGTGTAACAAATGTTGCAATATGAAGTATAGATTGGAATATCAAATCACAATCGATTCTCGCGTTTGTGCTCCGTGTTATCAACTACTTACGAAAGGCAAGTTATGTTATTTTCTCTTCTATCACACAATATTTTAAAAAGTACTATATATTATATTATAAACTTTCAGCGGAGAATGAACACGGTACAAATGATTGGTCAACTAATTATAGTTCGTATTCTGGACATAACGATATCAATTCCCCACAAGTATGTTATTCGTTTATTAATTATCTCTTCGTGTCATTAATTAGTTGTAATAAAATTATAACCGTACAATAGAGCAAGAACCAGTTCGAAAGTGCTTGCTTGCTGCACTTTTTGTGTTTTATTGATGTAACTTTGATCAGATATAAATACCTATAACACTTGTTGAATACTTCTGTTCAATTTTTGTCAGTGACTTATACCGTAAACACTTCCATATGTAAATTAGACGCGAACCAAACACGAAATTATATTGTGTGCTAAACTATAGTAGCATGTGTATAGTATTTTATGATTTCTTTTAAAAGTTTTGAAAAGTTACTCAAGTTTGTTTTGAGCTGAATATGCATGCTTGTAAGAGTTATTCCATAGCGTTTGCACTAATAGCGAAAACATACTTTTCGCTATTAGTGCAAACGCTATGGAATAATATACTCAGTTTGATATTATAGAATTTAGAATAAAATTCTGCACATGGGAAGTTTAAGCGGTCTAGTTAGATATACGCTATATATGTATATATAAATTGAATTAAAATTTGTTGTAACAGTAAAGTTTGATGAAAACACATAAGAAGAACAGCTTTGTTTTAAGTGCTTGTAAAAATATTATTAGAAGAATATAGAAGAATATAATATTCGTGTTTCTGCTCAGAGCAATCGAACGAATGTTGATGTTAGAAGTATTCAACAAATGATTATAGGGGAGACAGCCTAATCCAAATAATCCCATGGAGTACTGTTCAACTATACCACCCTTGCAACAGTTAGCCGGCGGTTTACCACCACCGCCAACGGTGATGGTGCCTGTAGGCGTTCTAAAGAGGGAAGGTTCGAAGCATCGTACAGAAGGACAGAAATCTGTTATATTCAGTGACGGTAGGTAAATAGGAATAAATCACATTATTGAATACTCTTTACTCCTTTTTACCTCTTTCTTCTTTATTTTATCAAGTTGACATATGACGTGTATACTTTATACACGTATATATATATATATATATATGTGTGTGTGTGTGTGTGTGTGTGTATGCAATAATATCCTTAATTATGTATTTATAAGTTTTTTCCTGCGTATTATAGTTTTGTATTTTTCGTTTGTGTCATTCCTTCGTCCGAAAAAAATTTTTGTTGCACAATTATATTCTCTATTTTTGTTTTTGTCTCACTGGAACGTGGCATCACGTTGTCGACCCGAATCCTTCCTATTTGTTTTATTTTTACGCACCTATAACTAAAACACAGGAATAAGGCCTGGCTGTGACCTGACAGAGCTAGACACGTGTTGGGATCCGAAGCCACCATACCGTAAGCAAGGAAACAAGCGAGTTTTTATGTCAGGATCCACGTTGACAGATACCGTGATGAGGAAGCAAAGTCACCCGCTTCTAGACAGCGTAACCAACAGTTACATACCGCACGATTCCAATTTATTACCGCCAACCGTCACTATACATAAAGGCCGTAAGTATGTTATTATTAAATACGTGAAAATTACGAAACAAGAAAATAAAAAAGAAACAAAAAAGATAGAAATAAAAAATAGTAGATACATGATTTAATCATTGCAAAAAATTTTGTAAAATAAAATTGTGTTTTTTTGCAAGTATAACGTGTAATTCAACATTTTACTTTGTTTTTCTTTGTATTGTATATGCAGAAGTTACATATCATCCGCCAATGGAAGAAGGTTTACTCTATAAAACGTTAAAAAATGAATGCGAACCTCCAGTAATGTTCGCGATCAATCGAAATCTGTATGCGTATGTGAAGATAACTAATCGTAAGTATAAGTTTGATGGTAAGAACTCTCGACATCTATTAATTATGTAAGACAATTATTTTAGTTTTCTCTGTGAACATTTATAGTAAACTGCTGTGTGAACAAGATCTGCTGGAATGTAACATCGAGAGGTCTTGCTTGTGTCGGCCAAGACGAAGTTATATTATTAGTAGAAGTTTTACCGGATGAAACGCGAATTCCGAAGGATCTTCTCATATATATCAATCAGTTGTATCTCGAAGCTATAAAAGGTAATGCATTCACATCAATTATATATATAATTTTACTTGTGACACTGGTTTGATTTTACCTTTTTTCAACGATCAATTTATTTCTTGCATATATATGTGTGTGTGTGTGTGTACGTTCTTCTTTTGTAGGTAACACGATGACGGAACTCGGATTTTCGATATATCAAGGTGGCAACTTGCTAGGTTCACGCGAGCATAAAGGATTTCTTTTTATTCGTCAAACATTGCAGTGTTTACAAAAAATTATTTTACCGCCCGCACCTTTTCTGATTGCGCTCTTGGTTCATAGGTAAATATGTATCTTTCACTTGTCGCGTATATAGAAAAACTAACAACTTTTAAATAAAATATAAATTTCTTGTTTCTAAAAGAATATGTATTTGTGATATTGAAAATATTTGTGTAAATATCGATACCTATATTATTTTATTTTGTTTCTTGACGTTTTTTTACAGGTGGGAAACTCCGTGGGCCAAAGTTTTCCCATTAAGACTCGTTCTACGTCTTGGTGCAGAATATCGTTATTATCCTTGCCCACTTGTGTCCGTTCGTTTTCGGGACGCATTATATTTTGAAATCGGACATACCGTTATGAAAGTATTGGCAGATTTCAGACACTTTGCTTATACTTTACCGGTAGTTAGAGGTTTAACGATTCATCTTAAGAATCGTACAACGGACGTTATGTTTCCCAGAAATCGTTACGATCAAGTGATAAAAGGACTTAACAACTCGAACGATCACGTTTTGGCTTACGCTTCGAATTTTAGTATAACCGCAGATTCGCATTTAGTTTGCATACAGACGAATACTGGTGACGAAAGCAGTTATCAGACACAAGCGATAAATATTCACAATAAACCAAGAACAGGTAAAAAAATCACTTAGATTTTTTAAAAAAAGCTCTAGAGAAAAAAAAGAATTGTATGTAATATTATTTTGTTATTATATACACAGTAACCGGTGCTAGTTTTATTGTCATCAATGGCGCTTTAAAATCGTCGATGGGGCTTTCTGCAAAGTCGAGTATTGTGGAAGATGGTTTAATGGTGGAGATAATGCCGGAAAAAATGGAGGCGTTGAAAGCCGCCTTGAAAAACATGCAGGATTTCTCGATTGGTTGCGGACGTCAAGGAGCGTCGGAACCGGACGAGACTGTGAATGTAAAATGGGTCGATAACGACGTAATGTTTAATATAGGGTAAATTTTTCAATTCTGCATTTCATAATAATATATACAAATATATAAGGATTTTTTTTATTTTTAGAGTTAAAAGTCCTATTGATGGACAATTAATGGACGGTATACCGTCGATTAGAGTACATAATGGAACCGATTATAAAGGAGCTACTCGATTTATACGATGGACAGAAGTATTCATCATAAAAGTACATATCCCTCTTTAATCGCACGTAAAAACATTATTATTTCTTAGATTGTTGTATCTATTTCTTAGAGTGTTATATATGCAAATAAATATACATGCTAATTAATATTATACAACTTATGGTATTAAATTATGTTGTGATTTAATTTACTTTAAAAGTCAGATGATCATTCGAGTGGCGTGAACGATCCGGTGGATATAAATAAACTTTCTGGTAATATAGCAAAAGCGACGTGTACAGCACTAGTTAAACTGTTGGATCTTCTTGCGACGGCAGGTTTAACGAAACTTGGTGTACGGGCAACGATTCATTCAGATAATGTAAATAGACTTTATTTTATATGTACATCTCTTAAAATAAATAATGTAAGAAATTGCATAACAATATTAACCTCTAGAGGGCCGGACTGACATAGATAGAGACTATCACATATGAGCCACAGCACAGACTCAGCAACTGCATGATACATGTAGGTTGCATATGTGTATAAATGTTCCGTGAAAAGTTTAAGATTTCAATGGAAAATTGTCGGCCCTCTATAAGTTAATTGTTAAAAATTTATTGTATTATTGCTGATGTTATATTATGTATGTAGGTAGGCTACGAAGCTGGAAGCGAAGGTACAAAATTGCCGCCTATTTACATGAAAAGCTTGGACAATGAATTAATTCAAGTTTTACACAAAGCTGCGCAGAGCAGTCAGGATGCGCACACAGTGCTTGAATTAATATTCTACATACTTGAGGATTAAAAGAAACAGAACATACAAAGCATATGTTTTGCATTTCTTTTAATCGGCAATGTTGTTGGGATCGAATTACTTTTACTCAATGGGAAAAATGTGCAATTATATATGTTAATATATGACTTGTAAATTATCCTTTTCGTGTTATATAACTGATTTAAGATCTAATATTTTCAATTTCTGTTTACTCTAATAGCGAATAAAATGTTAAATATAGAAATTTTATTGCAAACGTCACCGATGTATAATTTCATCATAAATCCATTTTCTTATAAACTTACACAAGAATCGAAAAAAAACATTGATAAAACAAATTGTTTAACGTCGTTTGAGTTTCTTCCTTGTCTCTTTCTTGCTGATGGAAAGTGACATATACATACATATACATACACACACGCACACGCACACGCACACATACATATACATTTATACGTAAGACTAAACTGTAAAATAATTCCACGTAAGCTTGTGTGTATATCTTCTGTAAGTAAAAACAAATGTGTAACATATATTAATATATGTACGTTAATATTTGATATATTACTTAATTGTATTTCTATTAATCGATTTTTTTTAGTTGCAAAGATATTGATTTCTCATTTAATTTAAAACAGATTTATTTAATGTATATGAGGTAATTATTACGCGTACAAAAAATGCTGTTAATTCGGTTTTTACAGAAAGAAACATCATTTTGAGAGAGAACAAATAATTTTATAAAGCATAGTATTATATACACATAATTTTTATATATATAGATCGGTATAGGAATAGTAATATTTTACATAAGACTATGGTAAATAAAAAAATAGTTACTTGACATTGCGTGTAATGAATCAAGCTGCTACAGAAAATATTTATTGCCAAAGACATATAATAGTAAAGACATATAATAATTCCAATAATATATATATATGAAACACACATATATGTAATGTTTTTTTTTATTGTAAATACATTTCTGCTTATGTGTTCTGTAAAATATCAAAACAAAATTGTGTGTGTTTTGTGACACGATCTATGATATTATCGTTGAAAACTTTATACATAAAATAAACGATAGGTAACAAACAAATAGAATAGCAGGAAAATTGTTACGTGAATATAATAGAAGGTGTAATACTAGTAAAACTATTTGCAAAATTATATTTCTCCTATTGGAGTGATTCTCTAAAACTATTTTATATATAGCAGGGTCTTTGAGACACGATGAGAACGATTTATGACACATTATTGCTACAATGTCGCTATATTGTATTTATCATTGTAATAAAACAGTTTTGTTAAAGTTATGTGCTATAGTACAAATACAATAGTTATACAATGGCTCGATATCTATTATATCCTACGTTGTGATATTACCATTTACGATTTGAATCAAATCCTTAATCCTTGGCCTTGGCTTGGCCCTTGCTAGTAAATCAATATATCGATAATATGTTTGGTGGCGTGTTGTTAGGGCAACCGAAATTGCAATACATTGCAGACAGTACATTGTACAAGTTATAGAAGTGTATGACAGAAATTTGAAAGATATTCTTATTTGTAAGAAAGATAAACGAGAATTTTTTAATACATTATGAGTAAAAATGTGAAATTTATTTTGACAGAAATAAATAAATTATTAGGTCGAAATTACAATCTAATTGGATTCAATGCCTTAAATGCTGAAGAACTATTGCAGGTATTTTCTCACTATTTCATTTTGCAGTATTGAGTAAATTCACATAAAATTTTAATTTTATTTATTGAATGTATTTTTTGTGTAGATATTAAGCAATGTTTTAGTGAGGATACAACAGCAAGATGGTTCGGATATTGATGTTAAACTGAAATCTCCTGAAGAAAATTCTATATATATTTTAACATCTCTTCGCATTCTCAATTATCAGCCTGATGTTGATCCTATAACGTTTAAGTAAGTTTTACATGTAAAATAAACATATCACCGTTGTATCTTGTTTCTTCAAAAATATACTACTCTTTTATAAAAACTATAATATATAAAAAATATATAGAATATGTGTGTATATAAAAAAATATAAAAAAAAAAGAATAAATTTGTTTAGGCAAGGCTTAATTCGAGGCGATGTTGAAATTATTCATCCTATACTGACATGGCTCTTAACACATATGGATGTAGTTAAAAAACGAATATATCTCTCGCAGTTTCTTGTTAAGGTAACGTAGTTAGTACAACAATATCAGTTGTCTTTGTAATTATAGAACAAAGTTATAAAAAAATAACAATATAAAGTAAATAACAAAATAAAATACAAAACAATTGTTAAAACATCAGGATGTCATATGGAAACTACATATATATATAAACATATAAAATTATTAGGTTGAAATCCCACCGGAATACTTGGGAGATTCAGAAATATCCCTTCTGTATGAACAATATCTGTCGCTCGTTGATAATTTTAAAACAGTTCACAAAGAAAGAGAAATAGGAAAGAAGGTACATATACGTACATCGCAAATTTATTTTTGAATAAAAATATCGATTTGTGCTTGGCTCTTCCGAGTTTTGTTTCTTACTTGTTATTATGCAAATTAATTAGCAAGTTTTATTTATGCAGAATGTCGAAACTACTAATGAGCTTGCAACAGATCTGCAAGCAATGGCGAAAGAGAAAGAAGTACGTTGCAATATAATATACACTTTAACATTAATAATTTTATACATTATATTAAGTTTATTATACACATAAAATTAATATTAAAACTTATATTTATATTAGGCAGTTACAGCACGTATCAGTAGAATCAAAGCAAAGGCTGAACCTGCGTTACACTTGCTGGACGTCTGCAAATTGTTACGAACAGAAAGAGACAAGGAACGCGATTTAATATCGCAGAAGGAACAAGAAGAGGATATCATATCAGATTTACAGGCAAATTTCCTGTAAAATTTATATACGTATTTAATGTGAAAAAAAATTAATTCAAAAATTTTAAAAATTATATAACAATAATTAGTCTAGTGGCTAAATGTATGAGTGTAATTTTACATGCACAAATGCTCACTTGTATTTTTGCTCGCTATCCAGAATTCTCTTCAACGAGTCGAACGCGAATTACAAACATTGCAACGTAATGGTATCGGGCTCAGTCCGCAAATATTAATCCAACATTTAGCAGAGGAAGTAACGGTACAATCTGCAATTGTAAACGAAAAGCTTCCGTCTGAGTTAAGCGCGAAGAAAAATCGAATGAAAGCTCTAACAATAGTCAAAGGATATCCTTATTTGAGTCCGGATAAAATCACAAGTATGAGGAACGATTTGGACATGATACTGAAGGATATACAGAATTTAGTCGAATCCAAAGTAACAAAAAATAATAACAAAAAAATATAATAAAGTTTAACAGTTGATTTGTGCAATAACAGATTGTTTATTTTTATAAACAAATGTTTTCAGATATCCAAAACTGATATTGACAAA
Source organism: Pseudomyrmex flavicornis (assembly GCA_014825475.1). Taxonomy (NCBI): domain Eukaryota; kingdom Metazoa; phylum Arthropoda; class Insecta; order Hymenoptera; family Formicidae; genus Pseudomyrmex; species Pseudomyrmex flavicornis. The sequence goes on from QVNW01000006.1 coordinate 11,102, forward strand.
ATGGAGCCATTTAGACAACAAGCCGCTGCTGTTGGAAATATAAAACGGAATGCTCTCGAACGTTTAGAGAAGATCGAGAGAACTCTGGAAGAGTTACAGTTGCGATTACAAGAGAAACAGGATTATTCAAAAACGTTGTTGGAAACGTCAATACCTCGAGCGGAGGAATTGCAAAAATATATTAATCGTTTGAAAACTAAGAGTACAGTGTATAAACGTTGCAAAATGGAAATAGCCGGCCTGAAGGCAGAAAATGGTGTACTTCATCGAACAGTAACCATTTTGGATGGACAGGTAAAATTATACAGATTGTATGATGTATAAACACATTATAAGAAAAAATATATGTATAAAAAGATAAAATATGTTCTGTATAGTTATATCATGATTGTGTTGTGTACGATTTCAGATTGTTCCTTATCCAATAGACATCGCATCTAAAGTAATTATTCCAGAAAATTATACGTCGGATAATGCACTAACAACAAATATTCAATTGTCTCATTCGATATTAGCTCTACGAACAAATCTTGTTCCGGTTATAAGAGGTATTAAACAAAAAGTTTGTACAAAAGTAGAAAATATTTTTTTAAAGCAAATTATATTATATGAGCAAACTATTTCATTATCAAGTCCCAATGACATATATTGTGTAAATTTTACGAAGAACAATTTTATATATAATCTACATCATGGAAGTGTATGTAAAAAATATATATTTATATTTTTGTAGATATCAAGACATTGCGGCAAACAGTACGAGAAACTGATGAGAGATATCAGAAAGCATGCAAAAGTCATAATACGGTAGAAACGAGTATGAAAAATACAACGAGCGATTTATTATCAGAAACAAAACGGTTAAAGGATAAATTATTAAAGGTACAATTTAATATTATATTTATGGAAGTTAGGTTATATATGTAATTGTTGCTGTGTTATAGGATAATGAAGATAAAACTCAGTTGCAACAAAAGATTGCAAAAATAAAACTTATAGAAAAAAGACTATGTAGTGAAGCGGAGGTCAGTATACATTCTGAATTAAAAATTTTTTATGTTATGTATAATCTTTTTAATAAATTGAACTTAATACAATGTATGTAACTTTGTTTTTTTTTTAGACTAACATTATCAATGTAGGGCAAATATTAAAACAGGAATTACAGAATACAATTGTGGCAAAAGAAGAAGAATTAAGAAATTTAAAAAAGGAACAAGAAAAAATAATACAACACATCGTACAATATGAAAAGCAAACACAGCAATGGAATAATATTATCTCGTAAATATAAAAATAATATATAACATAAATATAATCAAACATATTTTTGAAATTTTATCTTAAAATATAATTTTGTATGTTTTAGAATCTTTACATGTAAGATTCACTGTGCTGAAGAGAACAAACAAACAAATGGCGTAGTTGTGCGAAATGGAGGTGCCGAAACTCTAGTGTTGCAGTGATATTAAACAGTAGTGATATATTTAATAGATAATATAATATCATTATATGTATGAATATTAATATATTATATATACAACTATATAATACTTATATATGAATATATTAAGATTTATACATAATCAACCAATCAATCAATTTCTCTCTCTCTCTCCTTTTTATCTTCTCTATAGGACGTTCTACTTGAAAAATTAAGAACTGACATCATCTTTTTCTCATTTATACGAAACGACCTCTACCAGAACTTGAACTGATGTTAATATGTGAGTTAGAGAGGGGAAAGTAATAAGTTGATCGCCTCGAAGCAGTTACGTAGACGGAGACGCAGTCGTGTTTGATGCGTGAACGTGTATTCGTGTATATGTTAGAAATATTTGTTTCAAATTATACAAAAAGGTCACATATTTTCCTAAATATCTTCGAAATCAAACCGTCATCATTTATAAAAAATTACGATGGCAAAAAACAAATACTTTGTTAACTTTGTGATGACTTTGTTGTTGCTATTTATTGGTAAGTTTTTCCTTATTCACTTATGTATTTCAAAAGTAATTCTGAGAAAGATCAAATGATGAAGTAAATTCAAGAAAAAATTAACGTGTATTACATTAATAGTATTTACGCAAAATAAACTTTTTTTTAAAAGTTTATAAGAAAACATTAACATAATATATTGGGTGTTTATTATATATAAGTATATTATTTGATTGTTAATTAAAATTAAAACTAACACAATAACGCAATACAATAACTCTGTAGCTAAAAATTACAACTGCAGATTTTTGGAAAATGATAATTTTTAAGATTTTTGAATTATTCGCCTGATACTGCCACATGAAAGATTTTTTAGTAAACATGATCAAATTTCAAATATTTGTTGTAAAAATAATTAAAAAAGTAATATATTGTACGGTTACAATTTTAAAAGAACTGCAATTGTAATCTAGTATTTACTAAAAGTTTTTTTTGTGGATGTATTAAATGAATAATTTAAGCAATTTCAGAAATTGTATCATTGTAATGATGAAATTACGTCGTATCTATATGACCGTTATGACCCAGTAAAAGTGATAAATTAACATTGAAAATATAAACCAAGTCTAATTTATTCGATTTTATATTTCAAATTTTTCATATTTTCTTATAATATCAAGCGTAGAGTTTCTGTTTTCTTCAGAAAAGTTATAATTAAAAACTATATAATATTGTTCCTATTCTTACAAAAATAAAATCACGAACAAACTAAAGATAGAGGAAAAAGAGAACGAGATTGTGTTCGATTCTTCGTTTATAGGTCATGTAGAAGAAACATTAGGGAAACAGTTATTACACAGATAATGTAAATCACTAGCTTTTACTTAATCTAATTAAAACTCTAAATGATTTAGTCTTCTAATGATTAGTCATTATTGAGATACGAATATCTTTAAAAAAAAAAAGTTTAAATCAGTTTAAGTAAAAAACAATATGCATCTTATTGTCGTTCACGTGAATTTGATGCGAGACCTTGTAATTTTATAGGAAATAGTGAAGCAGGATGGAAATTTTGGAAGAAAGACAAAGAAGCCATTACCACTACGATCGCTCCTATACTTATAAACGTACAATCTCCTAGTCCGACGCAAACCACGACGACGACCAGAGAACAAACAGTATCAACTGTCAATACCCGAATTGCTGCGACAAAAGCCGCTAACCGAGCACTAGCTATTGACGCGGGAATCATCGAAGAAAATACACGAAACAACGACGCGCGGTCTAGTCGACTCAATCCGGGGACAGAGGTTGGTCTGGATATTATCGTTCCAAAACCGAGACAGCCCGGAATCGGTGGAAATAATCAGAATTATCGAGATTGGGCCGTAAGCTTTGCCGGAGCTGAGGAATCATCTCGAAATCAGCCAGGAACATCTGCTCAGAGATCAAAGATTAACAATAATAATAGTGATCAGCCTAATCTGTCTGCAGGTAGCGTTGCCTTTTATTTCACAGTTAAAAACAGTCAAATTTAAATTTATTTACTAAGAATTACTTATTAATATCTTTCAAAATTAGTTTATATTATTAATATTTCTTTCTAAATTTTTTTAAGTGACACCCGCACCAACAAACGTGCCAACTCAACGAATTCAATCAACTCAACCGACTCAACCAACTCGAACCATAGGTTTGTAATATCAAAGTGAAAAAATTTTATTTATATGTAAAAATTTTTATCTTATATATAAAATATCTTGTTTATATCTAAAATTATGCTATATATAATCAATATTAATCCTTTCGCTACGAACGATTATATATATATGCTACAAGTGACTAAATGTCAATTTAAAATATTTTTTAGCGACAAGACCGACTTCTGTGCAATCCGTACAACCTCATGTGACGCCTGGTAATTTGTTGTACACATACGTTTGTTTATTTACTATATTATTTGTTCAAACTCTCTGACAAAATTTAATGTATTTTACACAGGTCCCACTGCACCACTTTCTGATAAGAATAGATCAAGTTCGCCTTCTACAAATTCTGGAAAAACATGGGCTGATGTCGCAGCTAGAAGTAGTAGACCAGCTTCACCAGGCGAGAATGAACAAAGAAGTGTACCGGAAAGACCGACACAGTCTAACCAACCCAATCGTCCATCATCATCAGAAGGTACATTATTGAGTGGAGCTGGAACTGCAGATTTAAACAAGAGAACATATTCGAGTAATCCAACGTATAGTAAAGGAAATACAGTTACCGACGAAGATTTAGAAAAGCTTTCCGAGGCACTTTACATCAAAGAGACCAACAACAATGCAAACCAATATGTAACACTTAATTTGCAACAAAAAACAACCAGCAGCAGTCCTACTGATCAAGCTCCGCAGTCGTAAGGAAGTCATATTTAAAAAGAAAAACAATTTTTTTAATTAGTTAAATCTTAAATAATATAACTTATTGTTAGTATACAACAGTACATCAAATGATAATGTTGATTGATGAAATTACTAAACCGCGTGTGTGTGTGTGTGTGTGTGTGTTTTTTTTGCAGGCTGCTTACAGTAAATCCTCAAGCATTTCAGATTTCTACAATTCAGAGAGTTCTTTCTATATTTGACAATTATCAGTTAGACACTCATACGAACGAGTATATCAGTCCCGCACAAAGAGAAGAAGAGAGTCTTCTCGTTGACACCTTTCTAAGCACAAACGTGATGTCTACTGCTATGCGTTTTCTCGCGGACAAAGGATTTGTGAAGAAAGATTATTACGAATATAAAGATACATTGAGAAGAATTTGGTTCAATTTGTTTTCGCGTGGGCAGGGCAAAATCGGTAGCACCGGATTTGAACATGTCTTTATGGCGGAAACGAAACAAACAGATACAGGCACAGAAGTGCTTGGACTGCACAACTGGATTTATTTTAATGCAGAAGAGACCAAGAGACGCGTCGACTATCTAGGTTACATAAAAAAAGTCGATTTAGGAAATGTGAGGAACATACTTTTTAACGAAGTTTATATTATTATTACGTACTGAGATTTTAACTACATTCAGTGATTTAAAAAAAAGGAACAATTGACTTAATATAATAAAATAATAAACAATTTTAACGCACTTGTTTTTGTAGAAGGGATCCATTATCAAGATGCACGCGAAATTCAATGGTCATGATAAACCGGTCACAACTATGTTTATAGGAATTTCACCAGAACTGGAGATGGCACTTTATACTCTATGTTTTTATACAAGACCAGATGGGAATTGTCCGGTATCTTTGGGTGGTACAAGGTTTAACATCGTAACACGCACGTTCAGATATAGAGGAAAAAATTTAATTGGAACGGCGTACCCGGATATTTAAGTTCTGTGTAAATTGATTATATATACGCATGTATATATATCCAATTATATGAAAAACTTATACTATAAAAATATATAGAAATTAGTTAATTCTTCCATCTATCCAAGGTAAATAAAATATTCTTGCTATATATGTTAGAAGAAAAGATTTTGTGTTTATGTTACTTGTAAGAATATATAATATAAAAAATAAATTATGAAATTTATTTTTACCTATATATTTAAAATGCAAATTATACATTTTGGATATATTTTCGGATTAAAATCATTTTGAATTTCTATGTGTATATTTACACGCTTAAAAATATATTTGCATGTTCATTTAGCATATTGCCTCGAATTTGATCGATAAACTATATCTGTTAATTACAAATATCATCACAACTTGAATTTGTTAAAATTTTTATTTTTATGATATTCATTATGTGTAGCAGAGAAAATAGATATAAATTTTTTTATTATATAGCAAAGAGAGAACTTCTTCTAATATTTATCCATATTAATTAGAGCAAAACAAAAAGGAAAAGATAATAATACTAAAGCTTTAAATAATTATTCAGATACGATTCGAATCGAAAAAGCCAGATATAGATAAAGCGTGTAAACAGATAAGCAATATACATATGTAACAAGCAGAAGTGATACGTGCAACACCAGAAGAGAGAGTTTTCTTTCGCGTGGAGGGGAGAATTGGCTCTCTCGTCTTATATGAATCTTATCTTACGCAGTGTTCGACAGTGTGACACAATGCATGCAATTGAAACATACGTGGTAAAAAACAGAAACAGGCGTTTTCGATGGAGATGGCTAACTCATCGTATTATGAACATCAAGTTATATCACAGCAAAACTGGCGTTTACGGATATAAACCAAATAAATCGAGATATTTCGAAGGTACATGAGAAAGTAGATATTCTGTAAAGTTATTCTATATTTAACAAATGTTTTATTTTTAGTATCAAAAGAATATTTGAATAAACGAGCAAAACAGAGTAATTTTTATAGATTAGTCGACGCGTACAGAACTCACGGACATAAGCAAGCTGACGTAAATCCAATTTCAATAAAAAATCAAACAATCAAACCGTCATTATTAGCGGAATTACAGCCAAAGTATTTCGGACTGAATTTAATAGACAAGGTCAGTTATCAAGGGATTTTGTTTGCACAGCAAAAAGAAGGAACAATAGAAGAAGCTGTTCAATTTTTAAATGCTACCTATTGTGGTAGTATTGGAACGGAATTTAGTTATCTCGAGGTAATGTTCTATGAATATTATAAAGAGATCAAATTAAAAAAAGTATTAAAATTAATCTTTATCTAAGAAATTAAGAAAATAACTAAAATCCAAAAGTTTTTTGAATATTACTCCGTTCTAATCGCTAAAAAATGCATTGGAAGAATAAAATAATTGTTACTTTATCGTGATATATATATATATATATATATATATATATATATATATACTGATTTTTACAAGATTGATATAGAAATAAATCGTAAGACTGTTTATTTGGCAAGAAATATTGTTCTTTTACACAGACAGAAGAAGAAAGAGAATGGTTCGCCGAAACTGTAGAAAGAACTGTGGCCGAACCATTGGACGATGAAACACGCAGAACAATAGCCATGGAAATGATAAAAAGCCAAGTTTTTGATAACTTTTTGGCAGTAAAGTTCGTAAGTTTAAAAAGATATGGAGGAGAAGGAGCCGAGAGCATGATGGCGTTTTTATATGAATTGTTCAAACTTTGTGCTTGTGGTTAGTTTTATTGAAATTTGCTCTCTCGATACGCTTATACATATATGCTTTATCTCTTCGCAAAGAAATCTTGTTGTGATCGTTATTAATATATAGATAATTTGGAACACATGATTCTTGGCTCGCCACATCGCGGTCGTCTCAATCTATTAACAGGATTATTAAATTTTCCTGCGGAAAAATTGTTTCGCAAACTACGAGGCCACTCCGAATTTTTTGGCGCAACCAAGTGCACCGGAGACGTTATCAGTCATCTCGTAAGTTCTACCGATCTCAATATAGAGAAGAAAAGTCTCTATGTGACGATGCTCCGAAATCCATCGCATTTGGAAATAGTAAATCCAGTATCAATGGGAAAAACACGAGCAGTCATGCAAGCGATTAAAGAAGGCGCTTATAGCAAAGATGAACACGCGCAATGGAGCGATAAAGTAATAAATGTTCAGGTAACTTAAAGCTACTAATTAGAATATGTTATTAATCATAAATGAACCTATAATGCTTCTCAGTATGTATAATACAAAAAATCTGTTTAAATTAAAATTCTTGTACTTGAAATACTAATTCTAATATTTTAATATTAGGATTTACATGTATATAATTTGTATAGTTTATAGAGCGTTAAAGAAAATATTTAGAATTTCCGTAGATGCACGGAGACGCTGCCTATCCAGGACAAGGGGTTAATCAGGAGTGTCTGGCTTTGAGCAAAACGCCGCACTTTGAAATTGGTGGTACAATTCATTTGGTAATTAACAATCAACTAGGCTTTACAACTCCTTCATCGAGAAGTCGATCGTCAAGATATTGCACGGATTTAGCAAAATTTATATCCGCGCCTGTGATTCACACAAACGGTGATGATCCTGAGGTAAAATTTTGTCACTGACTAATATCAGATCGATATCAAATACTCGTAATAAACATTTAGGAATTTTACGATGTTACGACGATGTTATAGATGGTTGTACGAGCTGCAAGAATAGCGTTTAAATATCAAAGACAATTCAGAAAGGACGTTTTTGTTGATCTAATCTGTTTCAGAAGATGGGGTCATAACGAATTGGATGATCCTACCATTACCAATCCTATTATGTATAAAATCATACAAACTCGACCGTAAGTAAACGCAAATAAATATCATTAAAAGTGTTAACTTTTAGCAAAGCAATAAATAATGTAGATCAAAAATCTGTGGAAAAAAAATATTTCTTTTAATGCAGATCGATACCAGATCGATATACGGAAAAATTGATAAGTTCCAATATTCTGACTCGAGAAAGCGTGAAAAACATCTCTGAAAATCACGCCACATGGTTGAACAAAGCTTTGAAAGAATCTGCGAAAGACGCATCGAGAGAGTCACTCGACATGTATCTTGGTAGATGGACAGGAATAAAACAAGCTGAAGACAATGTGACACAATGGGACACTGGCGTGGAGTTGGACTTGTTAAAATATGTTGGAAACAAAAGCGTCCAAGTGCCACCAAACTTCGTAAGAATGCACAAGTCGATAAAAAATCAATTTTATATTATAATCCCCTTTTTTATAATTCTTTCTTTTGTAATATCAAAGAACATTCATCCGCAATTAATGAAAAATTACGTTCAAAATCGTATACAAAAAATAAAAAGCGGTAACGCTTTGGATTGGGCAACTGCTGAAGCATTAGCCATCGGTTCTTTATTATATCAAGGATATAATGTAAGAATAAGTGGGCAGGACGTGGGCCGTGGAACTTTTTCACAGAGACACGCAATGCTCGTTGATCAATCTACAGAAGGTATATTGTCAAATTTCAGTAATTCTAAAATTCTTTTCCCTCCTCTTCTCCACTTTTTTCTTTTCCATAATCACATTATACAGTCGTACAAATTTATGAAATATTTTTTCGCAATACGATATTATAGCTATTTTCATCCCTTTAAATTCTATGAGTGATAATCAAACTGGGAAACTAGAAGTAGCTAACAGCATTCTGTCCGAGGAAGCTATTCTTGGTTTCGAGTATGGTGTAAGTATAACGTCACCGTTTATCTTGTCCATTTGGGAAGCTCAGTTCGGAGATTTTTTCAATGGAGCCCAAGTCGTTATCGATACATATGTAACGAATGGAGAAGCGAAATGGATGCTGAGCAGCGGATTAACAATGCTTTTACCGCATGGATACGACGGTGCTGGCCCGGAACATAGTTCATGCAGACTCGAAAGATTTCTGCAATTGACCGATAGTAAAGAGAATACAGTCGATAGTGACGATGTAAATATACAAGTTGTAAATCCTACTGAACCAGCACAGTATTTTCATTTACTAAGAAGGCAGGTAAGAATAGACATTGCACTACTAGAAGTTACATTGTATATGTATGTATAAAAGTAGGAGATAAATTTTTTAATCAAATTAAAAAACGTTATGGTTTAATAGATGGTACGAAATTATCGAAAGCCTCTAATATTAGTAGCACCTAAAATTTTGTTGCGACATCCGGCAGCGATATCATCTTTGTCAGATTTTAAACTTGGAAGGAGTTTTAAGACTATTATCGGTATGTTGTACTTTTCCTTTTCTCTGTTTTTTCAAAAAAATATAATTAACAAAATTTTATAGGAGATAATAAAGTAGAAGCTAGCAATGTAACCAAAGTTATACTAGTCAGTGGAAAACACTATTACGCGCTTGACAATTATCGAGAAAGTATCGGAAACAAAGATGCAGCAATTATCAGAATAGAAAGTCTGTGTCCATTTCCTGTTCAGGAATTATTGAAAAAAATTGAGAAATACAAAAATGTGAGAAGTAAGTGGAAAAAAGTTGAATTATTACTACAATAATAATGTATCATATATTATAATAAAATTAGCAAAAATCTCTGATTAATAAATCTACTATACAATATAAACATACAAATGAATAGCACCGTTAAAAGCTAATCACGTTTACGTTTTTCAGCTTTTGTTTGGAGTCAAGAAGAACCGCGAAACATGGGCGCATGGAGTTTTGTTAAAACACGTTTTGAGAATTTGTGTGGAAGACATGTACGTAATACCGAATTATAAAAAAATTGCCACTCAATAGCTCGTTAATTATTTGATAGAAAACTATATACATACACATATATAAATATTTTAATAAATTAATGACTATAATAATTATTTTCAGATAAAATATTGCGGCCGAAGAGTCATGGCAGCACCAGCTGTCGGAGACGGACAAGCCCATCAACAAGAAGCTAACGAAGTCATTGTTAAACCGTTTACAATTGAATGAATTTTTACCACTTTTTTATCTTAATTACATGATATATATACTTAGAAACTGTGATGAAAGAAATAAAATGTTATTTCGTATGTTTTTATTTCACCATGAAATATATAACACTCTTGTGGGATTTTTTAAACAGGTATTATTCAAGTATAAATGAAGAGAAAAGCTACATTAACAAACAGCCCTAAAACGCCCTAAAATGTTTATATATTGTTACTTATACGTAAATAAATTGATAAACGATCGTACACTCTTTAGTCAACTACATTATAGATTTCATTGTGAAAAATGTCATTTAACAATATTTTTAAGATCTTTTTTAAACCTTTACCTCTTTTGACATATTTCCTTGAGATAATGTAAATGCCAATAAAACGATGATGTCGTGTTTTCTTAACGAAAAAATCCATTCATTATTATTACAGCTCAATCAATTTACTTTTCACTAGTAGTTTTTTCTTTTTTATTTAATCTTTCGTGTTCTTTCTGCACAAGAGTTCGCAATTCATCCTAAAAATATAAAAAACGTCTTTAGCATCATTAAAGATTACCTCTATAGTAAAAAAACCTTGAAAAATATAAAAAAATGTCAAATTTTACCCCCCAACCGAGTTTATCTGCAAGCAGTTGACAACCTGTGTCACAGTCGCCCAACCAAGCTACATCGCGTCCTCCGTGAGCGCTCTTTGAATCGAATACTAAACCTTGTCGCAATCCTAGAAGTCGTGACAAACGATCTTGCATACCTACTTTCTCGTTGTTGATAAGCAGACGTGGACAGGTAACACGCACTCTAAGAAAAAGATAATTTTATAACTTGTGTCTGTACATGCGCGCGCATATATATGTAATACAAAAAAAAGACTATTATTAAATTTGTACTATTATATACGTACCTATCTACCAACGATGCAAAAGGCTGTACAACCAAACTTGATCCCATAATAATCAAAAGATCGGCGTGAACGAAATCCCGATCAGCAAGATCTCTGAAGCGGTCAGGTAACATTTCGCCAAAAAAAATTATGTCAGGTTTTACAACGCCTTTGTTACATTCTTCACACTTTGGTATCAAACCTTCTATTATTTTTTCTGTTATTCAAAATTTTATCAATTACTTGTTGTGATATTTTTACAGCAAAAATTAGGAATGTTATAAAGCACCTTTCATCCATTCAAGTGTATATGGAGCTCGACATGTTAAACAACGACCGGTGTGAAATGTTCCATGAGCCTCCACTAGTTTTTCCGAAGGTAGTCCAGCAACACGCTCCAACGTATCAATATTTTGCGTATAATGTCGTAATAGTAGACCTTTCAGTAAATATTCCGTTTAGTAAAGTCATCTTCAATGATGACTGACCTTAGGATATATGGTTAAGTTCATGGCTCTGAGAAACGTTCTTGGTAAATCTTAGATCATAGCATCTATAATATTTCTACAGCCTATGTTTCACAGCCATCTTTATTATTGCTAACTACTTTTTCAATAAACAACAAAATGGCAATTAAAACCAGAACGTTACTGAGGATCATGATCTAGACAACATACATATGTACGTATTTACCAACCTTTCTCCCATAGCAAACGAATAAAATAATGGCTGACTGTTGGTTTAAAACCTTCTGGCAATAATTCTCTTGCAAGTGTAAAAAATGGTTCTGGATTTTTCATAAAAAAATCTAATTCAAAGATAGCTTGAGGATGAGGTAAATTATATTTGTCTAGTTTGTGATACAATCCACTAGATGGAGAACGAAAGTCTGGTATTCCAGCAGCTATAAAAGAGAAGAATATAAATTTTTTAATATTATTTATTTAATATATGACTATTTTACACAAACTTGACAATATATACATATTAGACAATATATATATTAGTAACAATTAAGAAATTAATTTTTTTAAAATATATCTTGTATTTATACTCACAAGTAGAAATTCCAGCACCTGCCATAGTAATAATTTTGCAATTGGATTTTTTTTTTATATACTCCACAATTCCATCCAAATTAAGCTCATTAAGAATTTTTTGTTGCGATTGGTCATTCTGATCATTTTCTGAGAAATCAACAAGTCTTAACTTTTGTGCAAGAAATTTGCGTAGTCTTTCCATGTCGTCCTTTACCTCTGAAGACTCAGGAGAAGTACTTTCTTTTTCTTCTTTTGAATTATCATCTAGAATATACAAAAGAGATTCTTCAGACACACATTTATTGTACTTTTTTTTGACTAAAACTGCTTTTAATTGTCAGAAAAATAACATTAACATTTGGCTTGACATGTTCTATCTAACTTGACCTACTGTAATTCAATTAAATCATTAACCTTGCAAACTCTGAAGTGTTCTAAACTATCTTTTTATACTAAGTTTTTATATATATATATATATATATATGTACACATATAAATGCACAAATCTCAGAGTAATATGTATTGCAATACAAGAAAATGGTTGAAGAAAACACATGTAAATTATATAATATCTAGAAATAATTTTTTGTTTAAATATACGTGCCTCTCACAGACACACCATATCCTCCAATATGTACATGAAGTTTTTAACAACTATTTCTTACTCACACATGCTCAATTTCTTCTGTTAGACTTTTTATTCACTCTTCATAATTCTTGAGAAAAGATGCAAAAAGAGTTACTTTACCTTTTCGTTTCTCTTCAGTCGATGTATTGTCCATATTACAAGTCAATGCTACAATACGATTAACGTATGTTTTGCAAAATGCAATCTATTAACAATAAAGGTATCGGTGATTTATTTATTCACTTTATTCACGAGTGTATAAATGTCTACATTATATACTAACAGAAAACTTACAGCAACCAAAATGTATTTGATGTAACACCATATGTAATTAAGTTAATAAAAATTATTTTTTTTTAAGAGACACGCCAGTTTACACACTTTTTTACGTACATTATTTATATATTTATATGTATAGCATATATAAATATACAAATGCAACGTTTGGTGCAGAGTTTACGTCACAAATACAGCTATGTAGGCTGCGTTCTGATATTCATTGGCTCTGTTCGGTTATTACTGGCAGAAAATCTATAAGTTCACGTCACTTATACTTATAGATTTTTCAGTACTGCCAGTAATAACCGAACAAGGCCATTGCCAGTACTGAAAATCTATAGCACATGTGACGTGAATATAGATTTTTAGTACTATATAACACATATCGGAACGCATCTTTAGAGTCCTTCAACTTAGGGTTGTATCACATTCCTGCGTTTTTGTCGTAGGTCGTAGGACGGAATATAATTTTAAAAAAGAAATATCTATATAATATGAAAATATTTTTTTTTATTCGCAAGTATTTATTTGTATAATATTACTTTTCACGTTTTAAAGTATAGTTTGCATTATATGTATACACACACGTGTGTACACACATTATGTGTAAAATATATATATGTGTGTGTGTGTGCGTGTGTGTGTGTGTATTGTCTTTTTAATAAAATATATATATACATCTGTTAATCCCAGTATTTGATTTTGCCGTCCCAACTGGCAGTAGCGAGTCTTGAAGGTTCATGTGGATGCCACAACACATCAATGCACACTCCGTCATGCGCTTTCCATTTTTTGTATAATTTAGTAGTTTTCCAGTCCCAGATATAACATCTGCCATCCGCATCGCCCGATACCAAGTAACTAAAAAGAAATTTAAATATAAACCGTAAAAAAATGATTATATATAAATTATACTTTTACGTATGTGCACGCATGTATTCACACAGATGTATCTTATACAAAAAAAATTATAATTAATAATGAGTTTTTTTCCTTTACCTCATATCTGGCGAAAAATCCAAGCCACATGCATATCCAGCGACCATGTGGCCCGTGAAGGTCTTTTTTCTATTCATTTTAAATCTGTTCAATGCTGAGAATATAACGATCTTATTGTCCATACTTTGGCACGCAAGCCATTTTTGATTTCGCGATGGCGTTACTGCTGGCATAGAATGCATAGATGGGTCAGCTATGTATTTCATGTCAACTGGAATATCCCTGTAAAAAAAACATTATTTCTAGTAGAATAAATTAATCTTATTTTTTTTCAAAATAACATCTCTTTACAAAAGATCGCACCATTCCCAAACCCGAAGGCTTTTATCGTCACTAGTGGTGACAAATCTTCTATTTTCGTCGACAAACGTAATGGTGTTCACGGCGCCTAAGTGACGATCATATTCCTGTGTTATTTCACCCGTTCTTATGTCCCACTAAAATAAAATATTCGATTATTCAAATATGTTTTAATGCACTATAATTCTGAACAATGTGTGCTCACACAAATAATTTTCTTGTCGCTGGTACCAGCTACAAAGAGATGTTGTTTGTCCGGATCGGGATTGAATTTTGCACAGTAAGGAATTTTCCGACTTGTAAAACGACTAATACAAGCACCGGTCTCTGTATCCCAAAGCTTCACATATCGATCATAAGCAGCCGATAAAAATCTTTTGCCGTCATTATCAAAACTAATATCGCGTACCGCTTGACGATGACCATAGTATGTCCTGACGCATCTCCTATCCTTGTAAACTTCCCACAACTGTTAATAAGATATGTATTATACATTAGACAATGTGTTTTTAAATTTGCAATTAAATATTTTTTCATCATATTATTTAGCGATATGCATACAAAATACCTTTACTCGGCAATCCATGCTACAAGATAGCAACAAGTGTGCTGTTTGAGGAAACCATCGAATCTGTGAAATACCCTTTGTGTGACCTTCCCATACATGTATTTGTGTCTTTGGTAAAAAACAACGTTCAGGCGGCGATTCTGACCTGAGATTTACACCCACATCCTGAGGTGCATGCAAGAACGAACGTCCTTGGTAATCGACGTTATCTTTGACTGAAAAGTGTGTGTGTATATGTATATATATATATATATATACATATCTCACATATATATATATATATATATATATATATGTGAGAAATAATACACAGTACAGAGTTTTTGCTAGTGTGTATTCATTAAAATAATTTTGAGAACAATATTTATAAGGACATTACTATGTAATACTGTTTTCTCTTCCAATGGTTTTTCTTCTGTCTGTTTTCCACGTTTATTTCGTTTAGCTAGAATTTCTTCTAACTCTGCAGCTTCTTCTTCAGTTGGTTTTATTACTCGTTTTTCATCAACAAATCCACCCCATGGTCCTACAAAACCCTCTATATCGGATGGGTCATCATTTTTGTGTCTTTTTCTCTTATCTGATGGTCTCAAAGCAGTGTTTTCAAAAACAGTCTTTGCTCCTGATTCTTCTGCAACTTCTTTTGCACCAATTATCACTTTACCTTCTTCTGAACTTCCATCTACAGTTGGATCCAATGCATAACCTAAACATATATTAGAAAAATTTTCAAGTTAAGATACGATATTATAAACATTTGTAAATATCACTTTATATTTAATCTATATTTTAAACGTTTAGAAATATTAACTTTTTATATTACCATAACTAGCAAATGTCCTCCTTTGATTTTCAAATTGAAATTCACTTATATGAGCACGTTCTACATATCCTGAAAGTATATTTTTTATTGCTCGCTGTTGTTGAGTTTTAAATGGATTTTCTGGTCCAATTTCTGGTCCAAAGAGTTCCTCATACTTTGGATTATGTATAATTTCTTTTGTAGTAGGATCTATATGCTTTATACACAATTCTGTTCCCTATATAATTATATATGAAATAAATTATATTATTTATTTTTGATAAATTATTTTTCTTTTTGTGTCAATATATATATATATATATTATATTATATTATATTATATATATTATATGAGTTATTTTATTTAAAATCAATTCTCGAAATGTTTATAATCTTAAAATTGGCAAATAACTTTTATTGCCAAAAGAGAAAGCACACTTCAAATCAAGTACAATTTTTTAATAGTTTTCAAAAAATACATTAATAATATACAATACATTACTAGAATACTTACAGTAGGTACTACTTCCGGAGCAGAACAAATTTGTAAACTTGATGTCGTTAATTTACCAAAATCATTTTCAGAAGGTAGTTTAATACTTTCACTATTTTCACTATCACTATTTTCGTCACTGCTTCCGTAATCTTGTATCGCAAGCATTTTTTAATATATAGACTTTGACATATAAATTATTTGATTACTAATAAAAGTTTTCTTTACTCCTTCTCGATCTTTATAACGTTGTGCAAAGATCAGAGAAAATCCGACATCATTCGACGCTAATTGTAAGCAACACACATGGTTCTTCCATTATGGCGACACATATGTTGAACATTAAGATTTGTCCTTATGCCAATCTAAGCTCATATCAGGCTACAAATTATACTGAGTTTAAAGAGAAAAGATATATTTTTTTCTGCGCATAAGGTTGGATCCTCATGCAGACACTGGCGCTTTAGCACCAGCGCTCAAGCGCTGTTTTAAATGTTGACCAAAGCAAATGAGAGCTGTCAATCCTCATGACAGCTCCGTTGCTTTAGCGCCATTTACCTTCATCACCAGCTTTTCACCAATCAACGCTCGGTATCAAAGCGCCAGTGTCTGCATAAGGATCCAGCCTAAGGGAAGAAAAGCGAACAGAGTGGGTTAGGCCTTTTTGACGCATTCGTCAATTTCGTATAAACAGAAATATTGAAATCCTATAGTTGAACTTTTCCGGTTCCAGCATAAGTTAACGGTTATTGCCCGCATAAACCAAGCCTTAGCGTTGCGCGCGGTACTATGGCACGTTCCGTTTCATGCGTATGCGCGCATGATTCTATACACGTGACGTGCAATATAGATAAATGCGCGCATATGCATAAAACGGAACACACTCCTAGGTTGCGTTCCGATTCCCTACTCGAGTGCATCCGAGTGTCATTTTATCTTTGTTTCATATCTAGTGAGTGATAAAGATAAAGTATATCCGGGTGAGGAGTCGGAACATAGCCCTAAAGAGTCTCACAGGGGATAAGTTTCACTTACCGTTTGCAACGCTCGTGAGCGTTAAGGTATCTTTTTTATATACGCAGCACGCTGCGCCAGCAGACGTCATGACTTAAATTGTCTAGAACTGCTTCTGCTATTATACCTCATTCGATGCCATTCTTTGCGTTATGTTGATGGAATTTTATGTGCAATAATACTACATGAAATTCCATCAACTTAACGCAGAAAATAGCATCGAATGAGATAAAGTAGCGGAAGCAGTTTTAAACCTTTAGCTTTGTTTAACTTTTGATGAAAAACAAGGATGAAATGATTTTATGAGCGTTGCGAATGGCAAGTGGAACTTACTCCTAATAAGCAATTATTGTGGAGTGGGGAAGTTTTTTGATAGGGGATATGCGCGACGAATTTTTGTTCGTTCCGATGTCTTCTCTCATTGAACTCAGTGCATTACGAGTATATAGCCGATTGTAGCCGATCATTACCGAATTTAAGTTCCGAGGATATAGCCGAAATCATAGACGTAGAATACATAGACTGCGCGTTTAGCTGAAAAGATGTCTTTACGGTAGAGAGAGAAAACATACTTTGAACTGTAACTCTCTTTCTGTCTTTTCATTTCCATTACTTTTGTATCCCTACTTTCTTACTACTATTCTATCAATCAAAGACTTTCTTTTTCCCCCACTACTTTACTAGACAAAGATGAGGCTACAGTTCAACACTAGTTGTCTCTCTCTACGTTGAAGACATTTTCTTAACACAGCAAAGGTAGGGAACGCGCAGTCTATAAATTTTACGTCTATGGCCGTAAGTCAACATCGTCATCCCTACCATTTTTTCCGTCCCTTTCCTCATTCTGAACACTCCCTTCGTCTAAAAGCCTACCTCATGTTCCGTCCATATATTTTCTTACGTCCATGTTCTACTCCCCACACAAAATTCTCTTTCGAAGAAAAGTGAACCAGAACAGTTACAAGCAGAGAGTGAAGTAGTGAACGTGAGCGAAACGAGTGTTCAATTGTACAATAATTATCAGTAATTATGAGTATTGATAAAGTATAAGACACAGTGCGAGAGCACTGTCGTTTTGGTTGAATTACATTTAGCAACATCCGATATACATGGTGGCTATGGTATCTTTGCTTTATGCAGTTCCATGGAACTGCTTCAACGAGCTAGTCAAAGAATGTGTCTTCCGAGTGATCAGTGTGTTCTTTTCTATGAATGTTTTTCTTTCACGTCTTCCAATATCTTTACGACGAAGATGTTCTCTTACCGAGATCATTTCTATAAACAAAAAGAAGAACAAATCTTAATTTTCTTTGCACCATCATACTGCTACGGTATTCGCAAATTCTATGTTCTTATGTATATACCTATAAACATTTATATAAACATTTTTTCGAACATGCTTTTTTAAAGATTTATATCGATTCTGTGCGTGTGTTACTACTTATTCAGCGAATATTAAGTTCTATTTGCGTTAACTCTAGGTAATAACTAAGTAAGATTGAATTGTTTAAATTTGTTTCTTATTCTTTAAAAAGCACACAAACACACGCAAAATACATATACTATAAATTACATTAATTCAGAGAGAAAAAGGGAGAAAGATTAAGGATTTGATTTATTTAATTTTTATATTTGCAACACTTGTAAAACAGATGAAGAAGAGAGTCAAAAAGATTAGATAATTATGTTGATTTTCAGTTTAGAGGTTATTAGAATAACGAGGTCTATATATATATATATTTCAATTTTTTGCATCAATAAAAAAATTATTGAAATATGACCTTTATAGTTCTATGTATTGTTTCTGTTGGTTTGCTTAGTTATTTATGTGCTTTTTATCACGTAACTACTAGTTTTAATTTTAAAATAATTAAAAATAATTGGTTAAACATGCTAAACTGTAATTTTAAGTATATGTATGGTAACATGTTGATATTTTGAATATTTTTATCTCATGTAGTTGTGATTATAATTTAAGACATTCAAATTTCTTCATAGTAAAAAAACCACTTTAGGTGCTTCATTTAATTAATATTTCAGAAAGAATGAATAAATATATTTGCAAATGGTTTTGAAAAAAATGTCAGTATTAAGAGTTTTCTAAATTTTTTCAGATTTGTGATTACTTTAAATACAATAGCATTTCTTTGATGACGTCAGTGAAGCCAATAAAAAGCCTTCTGATTTAATTTTGACAGTCGACATTTTGATCATTAGAAGAAATTACTCAGGTAGAAACATCTTGCGTACTTACAAGTAGAACTATTAGTTTTTTATGCCTTATTACATCATATTAAAGTGTCAAGATAAATAATTAAGTTCACATATTAGCGTGAGTATATCTATCTGTTGTCTTGTAATCATAACTTGTATATAACCACAAATAACACGAGCTGCTCTGCTTCTTATAGATCATAGCTTTTTTTTATTTGTTCGACAAAGAACATTAATTAATACTTACTGTACATAACTTAAATCATTTTTATAACACATTAGTAACAATTTTTGCACGCCAACACACAAGTTTATCCAAACGAAAAGAAATAAAGAAGAAGCAACGTTGAACGTTCGAATCGATTGTTTATTATGGAAAAAATAGAAAACCGAATTTTTCTTGACAACATGTTACATGTTTCTATTTGAATATATACTTAAAAACATAAAAATCAACGAAAACTAAACATAAATAAAATTGTGCATAACATGTTTCAGATTGAGAAATTTCAATTTTTAAAAACGTGACAGTTTTCGATCAACTACAAGAGCGTTTAAAATTACATATTGAAATGAAACAAATGTAAAATGTATTCGTCTTTTCTTGTAACGATAAAATGATCAAACATTTAACGTGGTGCTATGCGAGAACACGTCGGTATTCAACGTGCACGCATCGAGACAGTTTCATCGATCCACACACACACACACACACACACCTCTTTTTCTTTCTTTCTCTTCTTTTCTCTTTTTTGCCATTTATATAGTTTTTTGTTATTTATAATAGCTTGCTTTTTTTCATCTGTATTTACTACTGCATCTATATCTACGTTTCTAACGCAATTTGCTTCTTAGAGATAACGTGTTTTATAATTATATTAGTTATATATTTATTTATTTATTTATTTATATTTAATGTATAATCCATAAATTCAACACATATTGTATTATAAAGAAAAACAATTTGGGCGCGTTGTTTGTCAAGATACGTGATATAAAAATAATTGACGTGTCTGCAAAATAATACAGTTAGAAATAGCCGGTCTATACCTCATTGGCAACTAATATTCGAATCTTTTACCACACCTTTATTTCGATTTGACCTAGAATCTAAGAGGTGGGTGCGGCGTTCCTAGACAATCACTGAACTTTCTTACAAATTGTTTGTGATAATTCAAATTGACTACGATAAAAAAAAGAACCAAAAGATCTAACCGATACCGTTTCGTACATTTTTTTGCGCTCATAGATCCGAGAATGACGGAAATCGAAAGTTGTGTCAGTATTTCTGATAGAGAGATGTACAAACTAACTACTTGTACAAACTAACTTGAACATTAACATCACTAAGTCAAACATGTGTAATCTATATCTTTGAACGTGATTGTATCAAAGATATTCTTTTTGTTTGTTCTTTTTTCTCGGAGAAATCATTCGTTACTCTTTGATAGAGAATTCGAGTGAAGAATCAAAACGGCGACGTTGAATAAGTTTTTCGACGCTTTGATTTTTTCAATCAAATCATTCTGATGATGATTGTTTTGTTTTTCAAAGACAAACAAAAATTAATTTTTTTAGTGTCCATGTTTGTGCGAGCTACGCACTGTGATCACGCAGTCTCACTGCCAAATATGGCTAGCCGCGGTATTCTTAGCACTGCTCGAGCGCCAACGACAGTGGACGAAGCGGCCCGACGAGTATACCTTTCGTCGTCTTCGCTTTCGTCTTCTCGCCTTCAGTTTTGTCCTTTTTATTTTTTTTGTCAACATTGTCGTCATTGTCATTGGAGTTATCGCAAAGATTGAAGTAGAATGAAACTGTTTATAAGTGATGTACAAGGAACGCGGAATATTGAGATATGAAACGTAAACGTAAAAGGCTAAACTCATCCTACTAAAGTATACACTATATTCTTACATAGATCATAGTTCGTGCTTTACAAGATATATGTAAAAAACAGAAAACCGAGTAAAACAGTTTTAAATAAAAGAAAGCAAACGTTAAGTGAATTCTGTTCTAGAAAAGTATAAAAAGAAACGTTATGTTGATATGCATTAACCGGTTCACATTATGACTTTTTTAGTTACTAGATGTGAAGTTAATTCAATAGTTTTTTTTATTTGACCTATATATACACATATGTGCGCGCGCGCGCGCGCGTGTGTGTGTGTAATACAATTTTACTTATTTTCAATAATCGTAGATAGGTCTACATCACAAATGTGTCTAAGACACACAAAATGGCATAGCTGCGTATGCATAACATAAGACCATAACGAATCCATCTCAATAAATAAGCATCTAGCATGGTTTTTTGTTGTATGTTCTGTAAATCACTGGCGATTTTATGCTAAATGCTTATTGATCGTGCTATGCAGCTATGTCTTTTTGTGTGCAATAGCTTAAAGGCACTTACCTATCGGTCTCGAGAATAACAAGAGACAGGTTGCTATCCCATTTGCTAAAAATATAGGCAATATTTTTTATTGATCGATAACGTGGATGGTTTGTTTCTTTTTTTATCTTAACATTAGTGTCGTTAAGAGCAAGAGAGCGTTTTTAGTATCGTATATCAGCTCTTTAACGCCAATTAGGCCATAATTAATTGATCGTGTCGAGAGCAGCCGAAGTTATTACGGTCAGCGACGGTAGTCAAGCTTGTAGTTCGCTTCAACGAAATTGTTAACGATATGTAGTTTTCTTACGATTGAATAAAACTCTAATCAATGAGTAGTTTTTAAGAAGAAAAACATTTTCACGCGTTCACATTAATTTTAATTTTCTTAATTTTCTTTTGTTTTGTTAACTGTTACGAAGTAACAGTTCAACTTTATAAAAGAGAGTCTCGATACATTTTATAAATCTCATTATCATTGTTTATATCTTGAGTTAAAGTTTTTTATTATAATTTATTCATATATCGACGGCAAAAAACCAACTCTTTTCTTTTATTAAAGCAGATCATACATAGATGATTTTATTCTAAATTTGTTATTTAATTAATTGTTTTAGTTGGTTACAATAAATTATAATAATAAGGTTTTTATTTTAATGTTCTGTTCATACGCGTTCATATTGATCTGTCTACATAAGTATCTTTTTGAGTGGACAAACTTACCATAATGATTTGTTATTTTTTCAGGTCACTGCTCGCGGAGTTATAAAGCTGGTCATAAATTTGACGCGCAATGTTAGTCAAATCAAGCCGAAAAATAGTGAAGTAATAACAATAACAAAAAGAATAAAAACGAAAAGATCGAAGAAAAAAGATGATCGAAAAAAAAAAACAATGACTAATCAATATAATAAAATTATGAAAACTTGTAGAATCGCCAGGTGGTTGTGAGAAATGAAATTCTTGGGCCAGCTGGCCTGAGATATGCCAGCAATTACGATAACGCCTCGACAATCCTCAAGGCAGCCATCGTTATTGCTATTAAATAACGAAACAGTGACGGCTGAACAGTGTTTCTCGTTATCATCGTCGTCTTGGGGTTGTCGGGTCTACGTGACACGACATGTTCTGTTCGTGCCAGCGCTCGTCAACCCGCGGCCGAGCAGGGCGATACACTGTCCGGATCTGAACGCTTGCTTGGTAAACGAGTTACATCTGGAACGTAATCCGGTGGACTGTCGAACTATCCACTTCGGCTACGCGATTCCGATTAACGTAGTGCCGGTTTGCGACAGTCCCGAGCTGGTCGAACTTGTGGTTGATCAAGCTTCAACCGAGTTGAGCAGCCAGACGATAAACTTCCTCATCAATCATCATCCGCAGCTGCGTCAACGACGACGTTTCCATGAAAAAATGGCTGCTACGGCTAAACACGATCTACGTCGAAAGTTCCTCGCGGACACTTCTAATTCCGGAGAAGAGGACATCGCCGCCATCGCTAAACAGATTAGCGATCATGCGGAAGCAATTTATCAGACGTGGAAGAGTCGTGGATTGGCACCGACAGAAATTTTGACCTGTCATAGCAACGCGACCGCCGCTGACAAGTTCGGCAGCGCGTTGACACCTTGTAGTTCGTCCAGTAACAATTCCGGAAGTATTAGCAGTTCTTCTCAGACAGCGGTAGAAATACTGTCACAAACCCCGAATTTGGATAACGGCAATCTTGAGAAACTAGTCAACAACTTTGTGGTAGAGGATAAAGCTAGAATAGCAGCTTCCAAGCAACGGTCACCATCGAAGCCGCTACCGTCTTCCATACAATTCGCTCTGCAAAAGTTTGAGAGGAATTCTATGCAGCAGACGACTACTCCTACAAAGAACAATATAACCGCAGCCGACACTTCCAAAAAAATGTCTAATTTGTTGTCATCTACCTCGCCGTTTACGAATAAACCGTTGCAAACAGTGATAAAATCTCAAGTCTCCGCAAAGACGCCCGGTGCTCATCACTGCGAAGTCTTTCTGGAAACAATCGAAACTACTTTTCCGGCTGATTTAACATCTTCCAAGAGACAAATGAGTCCGCAGAAAAGACCTACGAGTACGCTAATTGCATCTCCCACGAGTTCTTTATTGGACATCGATTCTTCTCATTCGACATCAACGAGTTCGGGTTTGTCAACGTGGCCGTTGAAGAACAAACTACACGATGGCAAGAGAATCGTGGATGCGTCCCGCGCATCAGTTAAAACGTCACAAGAAAACACCGCAAAAAACGAGAAAAAATCAACGTCGAGGTGCGCGTACTTGGACGAAGTAGCGCGAGAAGAAGAAAGACTGATAAATGCTCTGAAGACAGGCGTTGTCATCACTGAGGAAGCGGATAGAACGGATTGTACGCGCAGCAAGCAGAAGCCGGCTATTAAACGGGAAAAACCGAAGATCGATTCGATCAAACAGATCATCATCAGTGGTCGTAATCATCAAAGTGCCAACGCGACAGTATCCAGTTCGGCCGTATCCGCTTTAACACCGAATACAACAGTTAATACTGACAGCGCTGCCACCACAGCTACTGGTCGTGTTCCACTAGTCAACGAATCAAAATCGCTCAATAAAGATGATTTTTCCACTCTGTCGGCAGTGGATTATGCCAAAATCAGGTACCAAGCTGCTCAGCAGAGTCAACAGAAGGAACAGCGAGCCTCTTTTGGTCATCCGTCGTATAACAGGTCGCAAACGGAGCAGCTGGTCTCCAGTGCGAAGAGTAAGTTCGAAATGGAGATACAAAGAGATAAGAACAAGGATATGAAAGAGTTGGATAGAGATCCGGTGACGTCCAGATGGGGGCCAAGGATTAACTCTTCGCGGCCACGTTTGGAGCAAGCTGTGCCCCATCCCGAGTTGACAAATCAGCAGAAGCAACACATAAGGGCCGCGGCGACGGGAAGTGGCAATAACCCTATCAGACCGTTTCTCACTAGAGGTTCCGTTGCGGAGCGTGTGCTTATCTTTGAGAAGTGTCCGAGCGAGTTGCTATTGGATAAGCGCGGTCCGCGTCAACCAGCTATTAACACGTGGAGAAGTGGCCACGAGGTGCAGAGTAAAGCTCAGGTAATTTTTTCAACTTTTGTTGAGAGATTGACTTTTTTTTATTTTTGTCTTAGTCAAAATTGCGAAATGAGCATCTCATACTTTTGGAATTTTATTTCTTATAATTTTTAAAAATATATTAGACTGCTACTTGAAATATCGATTATTTAATATCGGAAAAGAAATTTGTTTTTGAAAAGTTTTTCAAGATTTTTTTCTAATAAGAGTTCCAAATGTTGCCTATAAATAAATTCTTGCAAAAGCTTTTACACTCCAAAGTGATCGACTAATGCTTCAAAGATACTCTACTATTGTGATAAAATGTATACCGAACGAAAATAAAATAACGTAACGTGGTTGCGGTGATGTAACAAGTTCTACATTAAGATGTAGCATCATTATGCATTAATCGTCACTTTTCTTCGAAACGTTTTATCTTGTTATATGATGTTGGCGTATTCTTGATAGCTTCGACAAACTCGCAGAATGCGGTTCTCATTTAATTCACAGTATTGCAAAAACGTAGATAGTTGAGATGGAAAATAGTAACGCATATTTTAAAAAATTGTCACAATTATATTATATTATATATTACAAAGTTATTTGAAAGTTCTGTTTTTCTATTCTAGATTTATGTGAAAGAAAAAACTCAGCAAAAGAGTATACCGCCACATACAACTTTACAGAGACAAGTAAAAGCCAACAGAAATGTTTATATACCGAGGTTTGTACTATATATTGTGACACGAAAAATTACATTGATTAATTTAATTAAGTGATAAACTTGTGTTACTTTATTTTTAGGTTTTATTTTCCCGGAGGAAAGCCTATACCTATTACACAAATGGAGACAATCGTATCCAAGATTACTGCTGCCTTTCAAAGTTTACCAAATTACCGTGCTTTGCGTACTCAATTTCATATAATCACTAAGGTCAGAGCTTAATATCAGTAATATTAGTTTATATAACTATAATGTATTTTCTGCGATAAAATAAATTACCTCAATTTTGTTTTTCATGTAGGCTTGCGACTTACCTTTGTATTGGAAAGTGCCGCTCTTTTTGGCGGCCAATGGTGAGCAGAAAGGATATGTTGAGATGAATGGTTTCTTGGAATTTTGGAAAGAGTAAGAATATAAACGTAATACAAACAAATAGAAAATGTTAAAATGTGCAATAAATAAATGCACGTTAAAAAATTTTGCCTAAACATTTGAATGAAAAAGTACTCATAAATAAGAAATACTCTGTATTTTAAAGTAAGAAATGATTTTTCAGAGAATTATTTTTTAAAATTCAATTGTCAATTGTTACATAGATTGAATGCCGCTCATCACGATGCAGCTAGTAAATTTGTCAGAATTATTACTCGAGGAGTTCGAAATCATATATTTCCAGAGGACTTGATTCCGCTCGTACAAGATGTAGTTGAAACGCACCCAGGATTGACATTCTTAAAAGAAGCTACAGAATTCCATTCTCGCTACGTTCACACGGTTCGTATGAAGTGACCATATCTCATATTTAATCTAATCAACTTTTTTGAGATTTACAAATAAATGCAGCTTGATAATTATCAGCTCAATATAAATTTTCATACGATTAAATAATTTCAGGTAATTGCTAGAATATTTTATTGTGTGAACCGTAGTTGGAGCGGTAAAATCTCGATTGCAGAATTAAGAAAAAGCAATCTGTTGTCAGTGATTGCTATACTTGAACACGAGGAAGATATTAATCAAGTTACTGCTTACTTCAGCTATGAACACTTCTACGTAATATATTGCAAATTTTGGGAATTGGATCGTGATCACGATCTCTTTATAGATAAAATGGATCTGACGAGACACAATGATCATGGTGAGGAGGAGAGAAGATATATTCCGCAATTAAAATATACTACTTCTCTTAATCTACACTTGATCTTAATTATCTTTCTTTATTGCTTTCAGCTTTGTCAACTCGAATGATTGAGAGAATATTCAGCGGCGCCGTAACGAGAGGTAGTAGAGTAAAGAACAACAATGTGCAACAGCCAGAAGACAAGATGAGTTATACTGAATTTGTATGGTTTCTTCTCAGTGAAGAAGACAAAACTCATCCAACGGCCATTGAATATTGGTTTAGGTAATTATTCTGAGCGTTGTTCGTATATATACGGGAAACAGTAGTACTTAGTCTACGTTACTGTCGTTTGCCTTTTAGTACGTGTTATAATTTTTCGTCGATAGATGCATGGATCTCGACGGGGATGGTTATTTGTCGATGTACGAATTGGAGTATTTTTATGAAGAGCAATTACGTCGAATGGAAGCGATCGGTCTGGAAACGTTGCCCTTTGAAGATTGTCTTTGTCAGGTAACTGTCAAAATTATGCCAACATTGATGCTTTATTTTCTATTTTTTTAATGATATCTTTTACTTTTTATTGAAACGTAGTATATCGAATAAGAACGAACCATGAGAACAACATTAATGACTAATGAAAGAAAACACACGTATTTCAGATGTTGGATATGATTCACCCAGCAATACCGGACAAGATATCCTTGAGTGATTTGAAGAAATGTAAAATGACGTCCATCTTCTTCGATACTTTCTTCAATCTGGAGAAATATCTGGATCACGAGCAAAGAGATCCGTTTGCTTCGACAAGAGATCACGACGCTGACGGTCATGAAGTGCGTATAATCATATTTATCTTACTTTTTTTTCGCGCATCTATAAATACAATCCATATATCCGTAAATTTTTTACTTTTGTTGCAGCTTTCGGACTGGGACCGATTTGCAGCAGAAGAATACGAATTGTTAGTTGCTGAAGAAAGTGGAAATGAACAACAAGAACAAATGTAAGTAGTATTTGCATTAATATGTTATAAACTTGTTCAGTTTAAGTAAGAAACTATGATTAGCTGTTAAATACACGATCTTAACTGTACATATTTCTGTATAGGCTAATTTTAAACATTATTTCTCAAAAATATCGTTACACATGTACATGATATGATTCTGGATTTTTGTTTTTTATTTGACTGCTTATTGTTTACATTGTGTTGTAGATGAGTAGATATTTTTTATTTTATGCTCGACTAACACTTGGATACTATTGTATTTGCAAATAATCATCTTAGTTCAAGAGTTGCGGAAATTTGCAAGTTTAATTGTTTGTTATTTTAAATGTATGTCTATAAATTTTAATATTGAGAATCTATCAGGCTCTCAAGTACGTACTAAACTTCTACAATTTTAAAAACATTTTCTTGGCTCTCTTTGTTAACTATCCAATTATTTGAAAAATATTTCCACAGACGAGTGTTTTATATTGAAATGCATTAATGATGTCTGATACTTTTATATAACAGTTTTTTTATTTTGTCATTTGTCATGTTCGGTGAGTTACTGATGACTCATAGCAAATTTTCTCGTTCAAGATATTTCTGACTTCAAACAATAAATAAAAAATAAAAAAGAACGTAATCATAAAATATCGATCGACGTCTATACGAACAAAAAAGTAACCGACTATTATTCCGCATAGCTTTACAGTGATATGTATTGCGGAAAGAAGGAAAGAAACAAACAAGTTTTGTATAAATAAATTATATATGTTTATTTAAAATGTTCTAGATAAATTAATAATTTTGTTTTTTTCTTCCAAGAGAGAGAAGAAAAAAGGAATTTTATTCTGGACATCATTTTAATCCTTTATGTGTATTTTCTTTTTATCGTATATTTGTAATAAAATATGATATATTTCTTGCAGGCTGTGTGATGATGAAATGTAACCATCATCTACAGCTGAGTAAGTAAAGTATAAAACCTGTACTAAAACGATGCATGTAAATATAAACAATTTGCTTTAACGCACATGCGTTAATAGTTAGTTTATATTTCTTTTAAAAGAAAAATTGTTTCAACTTATATATCACTTTTTTTTCAAATCAAGAAGTTTTTACGTAGATAAAAGCGTTCTCCTTTATCTGATTTTTTAGATGCCTGTTTTTGTACATAGTTTTGTGACTAAAATAAAAAAATATCGATTAAAATCTTTACTGTTTTATAAAAGAAAAAAAATACTTTGTTTCTTTTCCAAAGTCTCTTTCTGATATACTTTTACGATTTTTTTATTTTTATTTTGAATGTATCTTATAATTCTAATACATTTTGTGATAAACATCTTGTGTGCGCTTTTTGGCATGATAGCTTGTGACATTTGAGTTTCGATATTGTGCAAATATACGCGTCTTTTATTGTTTGAAAAAGTAATAATTATCTCATTTTGTTAGAATGAAAAAATAAGTTCTTGTTATATTTTATGATGATGTTTATTTTTGCAGTTTATACAATGTTTCATCGTTGGAATTGTCACCAGAAGTGAACATTTTAATGGACAACTCGATAGATATCAAAGGTGCAAACTTATTGAATTCATCGGACACTTGTGCGCACCAAGAAGCAGGACGGCATGACGACAGTGGTGACAGCGACGATTACGCTGATAGCGACAATTAATTTGTTGAGAATATAAATATTTCTCTGTGAGAGCTATGTTAGTTGCAAAAAAATGATAATGCAATGAAGGAAAAAAAGGAACTTGATCAGAGTCTGTCATTTTTTCAAGTTTTGATAAGATTCTCTGAGAATTTTTGGATCAATTCTCAGAAAGACTATAAAACTATAAATTCCCAGAGAAAATTTCACACATAAATTTCTTTCTAAGATCTTCTAGACAGTAAACTTTAGCCCACTAAGAATCTAATATCTCTGCTGTCCCATAACAATGTGATACGTAGAACATTATTCAACGTGCACGGCGTACTATATACTACAGAGTGAGCGATGTTTTATTATCGCAATTGACGCTTTTATGCGTTTGCGCAACGTCATCAGTTCGGAATATTTGCAGCCGATTGCATTTTTATACGAGTGTAACAAGATAAGTTGTTTTTTTAAATAGTGTTTTAATGTAAGTGACGATATAATAATGGATGTGCACACTTTGTAAATAAGTTATTTTATATAACACTTTTGTAGAGATTATACAAAAACTTTCTCTGTAAGGTTACAATCAAGTGAAAAGAACAGCCCTTCAAGAAAGATCTATTACATGTGTATTACATAATTACTTGTATATAATATCAATTTTCAATTATAGTTATCGCGACATAATTGTAGAGTAATAATTCTCGAATGTTTGAAGAGAATTGACGAAATGAATAAGGAAAGTTATTTTCCTACTAATTTTTACTTCTCTCACTGGATGGATGTTATCTCGCCATATCAATCTATTTTCTAGTAACTGTACGTGTATAAACATGTGTATGTGTAAAAATGTGTTACACATACAAGTGTTTGCATACATTCTCTCTTTATTTATAACATTTCTATATATTTAGTAAAAATAATGATTATATAAAATTATTTTACTTTCGTTTCCTAGTCATACGTTTATATTAGTTTGGAACTATTCACGAGATTAAACATCGCGACACTGGATACCAGTGAATTGTATTTAAGTCTCTAATTTCTTCAATTATAACGATATATGTGCACAGTATCACAATTGATTTTACTGAAAAGTGAATCTTCTTGCTATAATTCTCTTCTTATTATAATTAAAGTTTCTCGATATCGAACGCCAAGTCCGACTTGACAGTAGCTATGTCGATCGTCATGAGACTTAATATTAGGCATAGTAAGCACGAGGTCTTTCGCGTTACTTATACTTTTTGCACTTAGAATAAGATAGATATCTAAGTTCATACTTTGATAAGAAAAAAGAAAAATAAAATAAAGTGCAAAAAAAAAGTCTAAACAATACAAACAGACTCACGTGTATGGGTCTGCATGTCACGAGGCAGTCAGAGATGGTCAGAAAACATACCAAAAAGCTTCGTGCACTTTATAAAAGTGTTCAGCGATAAATTAAGAATTTGTTCGACAAAGCACACCTGTAAGATATATCGAAAACACTTTGTTTGGAGTATAAATTGATTTAATGTAAAAAACGCAAGATCAAAGCATGATTCGGCAGCTGTTAAAATCTGTGACAAGCCCATGTTCGCTTTTATTGTGTAAAAAGCCTCGGTTTCATTGGAAAACCAAAAGAAAAGTTTTCGGTATATTTTAATAAAAGAAAGAGTGTGCTCTTGATTCAGTACATGCGTTTATATAGAAATGATTTTTTATTTTTTATCCAAAATACACGAAACTTTCGCGTATTTTTCTCTTTTGTAATGTCATCAATCCAAGATCGCGAAAATATCGAGGAGCTTTAACAAAAACCAGAATACTTACAAATCTGAATAAATTATGTAATGTCTAAGATATACTTCTATTTAATATTGAATTATAAATATTGTAGCAAATTAATAGTAGTTCGTTACCAGATTATTATATATGTGCACGCAGAATGTCTACTGTGGAAAAAATTTTGAATAAGTCTCTGATTATTTTTTTTCATATTTGTGAACGAGCTTGGTGCAAGTTTTTGTTAGAAGTAATTTCAATATAAATTTTCTCTGCTTATAGAATGCCAAAAAAAAAACATGTTAAACACAATTTAATCTCTTATTTTATTTGAAAAATACTGAAAAAAAAATGACTAACTTTTTTCCAAAAGATAAGAAGACACAATTCTTTCGGTCAATTTTAAGGCCAATCAAAGATTTTAATATTCACTCTTTGAAATATTATAAAATTCTTAGAAAATTCTCTTATTTTTTCAAATATTACAATCTTTGACAGTTTCAAGTTTTTCAAGTGGTAGATATTTGAAACGAGATTTAATTGATAACTTTAGCATTGATATAGTGTTAATAAATATGTTATTGTATACGTTGTTATCTATGTTGTTGTTGTATAAATTGAATTTACATGTACTAAGTGATATTTAACGGTCAAACAGTCTTTATGTTGCGTTTATTAGACGAACCGTCGTTTGCCATTTTAACACCTCTGTATTTGTAAGAATCATTATAATGTATCGTTAAGGCTCCTGGTTTTTTGTTATAATATTGGGGACGAGAGAAAGCTAGTTAAATGTTTTATTTTATATTGCGTGATAGATTATTGTTTCGCGTTTTGTTGCATCACCACTCGCAGGCTTAGCAATATATATATATATATATGTCAAATATATATACTTTTTGCCAGGAGTCTTAAATATTTGCTATAACAACGAAAAAAGTTTTTACATGCACTCGTATTGTTTATTAGTTACACATATAAAATATAGTATATATAATAAATATGATATATAGTATATATAAAATATTTATTATATATATTATACATTTATACATATTTATACGTTTTGCCATAACACAATCCAAAAAAAGAATAAAGTTATTCGTTGCTTGGATTTTTTTTAGCTGACAATTTCGATAGATCTAGATGTATAAAATTTATGTCCGACGGGACATAAATTTTCAGATAAATCTTGCGTTACACACAAACACACACATATACAAAGATATTTATTTCATACAATGTAAGGATTTTTTAATTGTTTTTGTTAGATGTAGTTTACTTGATGCCATTGAAAGATGCCAATATTTTCTTGTAATAACGAGAAAATAACTTATATGTCTAATTAAGTTATTAAATTATTTATAATTTATTAAAGAATTATTTAAGTAAATAATTTAGAGTTTCTTTAACGTTATATTGTGTTAAAATATATTATTTTGCAAAAAAATTAAATTTTGTTGACTATTGGAAAAGATGTAAGTAATAATGGTAACGTGCGTGTAAAGTATGTTCGTAGCACACGGCATGATAAAATTTCTATATGTAATCACATATATTTTTTATTATATATTATTGTATTATTTTATGTATTAGTTTTGTTACTAAATCACATACTGTATTCTTGCATATTTACATAATGTGTCATCTCTCTTTCTCTTTCAATATTACATAGTTTTTTTAAAAATAGCAAAGATAAGACAAAGTAATATTCAATATTGTTGATGTTTTTAGTCTTTGTTTTCGTGTGTTTCTTTCAGTCGAGAGAGCGTGATAACGTACCTACTATACATACAATATTATACTACTTTAGTATATGAAAACGAGTCTTGTTTAGAAAAAAAAAAATTGTTTTTTTCTTGTTTTTTTTTACAAACTTTAGGAAAGGCTGATATTTTCTTATTTTCAATAAGTGTTCATCACATTGATTTGATTTAGTATATCTTGACGTATTTTTGTGTATACTTAATTTGTAGATAAACTGAGGAATTTTGCAAAAATAAAAAATATAAATAGAAAACCAAGAAAATATCAAGAAATTAACGAGAAATGCATATATCCATCGTGATTTTTTCCTAAATTATAATAATCCTTGTTGTGTGTTGTTTCAAGTTGTCGATAACTCGGATACTATACAGAACTATTGAACGGGAGATCTCAGTGTTTGAATTTCCGATGATATCCGAATTGTTTTGAACGAATAATGTTCCTCGAAAACTAATAGCAAATTATCGAGTAATAGTAACAATTTGTTACGAAATAAACATATTGTGATATGTGGATGTAATTGCGCTACAAAAAAGTTCTGTACAGACTTTATCTTACGAGGTTATTATATTGCATTGGTTCAAGGCACAAATGATAAATTGTCCGCGCACTTTTACTCAACAAAGCATGACGCAACTTTGGATCTTTTTTTTTAGAGATGATAAGTACGTTTCTCGTTGATATTTTACACGCACATTCAATATAATACCATTTTTATTTTTGTTTTTAATTTCTCAAAACGATCGTGTTATTTTCTCTTTACTATATAATTCAGCTTTAATTCATGTCAATACAATTATGACCTTATATATTATCATAAAACTTCACTCTAGAGTAATATTAAAAAATTTATGTTTAAAACGGACTTACAGTTGCCTTGAAAAAATACTCTTTTTTTCTATAATATTACGAACGAATAAATTCATTTTATTTGAAGATTCCGTTCTCGCTTATTACTTCGCAGAAATATTTCTCGTCACTCTCATTTTATTTAGAGCTATGATACCTAACATCCTAGTATTAAACCGGATTACATTTGTAAAAATACGTAACCACGTGTTATCACGACGATCTTTTTTAAAACATTAACAGGCTCCGGACACGTGTGCAAAAACTGCGCGAGCACATCTGTACACTGTCAGAGAGAGACAAAGAAAAGGTATACATATCTAATATTAATTAGTTATTTCTAAATGTTTTTCATAAAACCAGATAAGAACTTTTATTATGCATCTTTCGAATCAATATTTTTAATTTTAATACTTTATCGATCGCCATATGAAACAATCGTATTTAAATGTCGTAATTATGCATATTTGAAAGGATTTGCAGCAAAAAGTTTGTAATCTTTAAAAGAGATCACATAACATTCGAGATTATTACAAATCAGATGTTTATTTGTTAAATGTAAATATGAATGTTGTGTTTTTGAATGTTATTAGAAAATTTACACTTAAATTATTTTTATATCTAGTATCCAAAGAAAATAAATTGAAGAAAATAAATCTATAAATCGGCGTGTTACTGCAGGACGATGTCGTTCTAAAATTGTTCCATCACCAAGTTCGAAGATGCAAGAGTATATATAAATATATATATTAATAAATATATATTAATCGCTCGTGAAAGCAGCTGTTATTCCACCTATATACTTCAAAACTAATTTTGAAGAAGTGTACTAATCACAAAAATAACCAAATCTAATTATTTGACAAGTTTTCTTCACATTAAATGTGTACAATGTATTTAAAAAAAGAGAAATTACGTCTAAGAAATAAGGTTTTTAGTTTATATCAAAATAGAATGTGAATATTTGCAATCATATGTGTGTTAAATAAAAAATGTGTTTTCGTAACTTACATATTTTTTTAGTAGATTTGCTTACAAGTGTCTTTCTAAACATTAAAACGATTATTTAAGGCAAGGATATCTTACTTCGTTACTCGTGATTTCTTTCTTTAGACTGGACCGTCGTGCGTTGACGTACAATATGTGTTGACGTATAAAACATTTTTACCAAAAGCAAGACAGCACGTATGCAAGCATGCTATAGTGTATATAACTAGACGTTATAAAGAATAAATGAAGGACTAGGAATCTTAATGGATCCTGTTGCACTTTCGAACCACTTCTGTTCGAACTATTTGTGCCAAGAAAAGTTCCGTGTTTGTAAAAATGCTCCAATAGCGCTTCTTTTTCTACCCACCTGTCGTACAACCATTTGGACAATTGTTCTGGCTCGCGTGGGACCTTTAAAAATTGTAGTTTACATTGAAGAGCATCCGCAGAATGCTATGTGAGCAATGTCTCATCATATATGTGTACAAATGCTATTTATATAATTTCTGTTTCACTAATTTCAATTTAAGTCGCGCTAATGTCATTATGGACAAATAACGCAACAGATATTATAATATGCATGATTAGACAGTTTTGAATACATTAAGTCACTTACCACTGTACTGGGGAAAAGTCGATAAAACAATACCGTCTCGCATGGTGGTCTTGAGCCAGTTATAATTGTAGGTAAGTCAAGCGGCTTACCTTGAGGATATGCTATTGTGATATCGAGAACCCAACTAATTTCTGGCTTAGCTACTGTCATATCTGTCAAATATTGCATAAATTAAATACTATAATAGAATATATATAATAGAATATATATAAGTAAAATTAATAACAAATTACATTATTTTAGTGTAAAAGACAACTTGACCAGATCGAATAGAATATTGTAAACGTAAGTTATTAGTAAGCCACTGCGATGGTTCTAGTGCCAATTTATTTATTATTGTTTATTTACCAGATCGGTTGATTAATGAACTGTTTGCTTGTTGATCTATGTCTTTCTTCTGTGTTGGTCCAAGAGTGTCAAATATCGTTTGCATGGCTCCTACTCTGGGCAGAGTTACGTTTTCGAGAATAGGCAAATTATTTTTTTTCGCATATTTTTGAGAGGTCTCTCGTCTTTTGCATAAGAAACCTCCTTCAGGAAACAGCACCATCCATTTTCTATTCCGTGGTATATAAGATTCTTTAAGATGTTTTTCTAATTGCTTTAAACTTTCCTCTCTTCGTTTACGACCCTGAAGTTATCTAATATATAATGACTGAAGAAATAACAGATAATCTATATTCTACATTAAATTATATCATAAAAAAAAAGCGGAAACACTGTTTAAGGCTGTATTTAACTTTTTGTGAGTATGTAATGTACTGTAACATTCACATAAAAAAGTGCTATTATTATGTAGAACCTGACTTAAAGTACCAGATTTAAGATTAAATCTTTAAAAAATTTTTCTTGTGCAAGATTTTTTAAATGTATTTACCACACTTTCTCTCAAAAAAGTTTTTTTTAACAGTAATCTAATTCCAGGATTCAAAGAATTAATGAAATTCTACATCTTTGCTAAAATGTAAGTTTATCACATACACAATGTGAGTTTATACTTACCGACACAATGAAAAAATCTTGATGTAGTATAGAAACAATTCCAAAATTGGTAAATTTGAATACTCTATCCATTATCCACATTAAATTGGGTAGGACATTTGGTTTAGCATTAAATGTTGTCATTAATACAGGAACATCACCAGTGCTCTGATGATTTGCTATTACTAATGTTTTCTCACTTATAATCTTCTGGATGTCATCACCTTGCTCTATTACTGTTGATCAAAATAAAAATTATGAAATAATATATTTCCTTCTTTTTTTTATAGAAATCCAACAAGCATTCTTTATTCTTCTTTTCAAGTTTATATAAGCACACTTATCATCATGATTGAGATATTGACAGAATATTAATTAATACTTGAAATTAATATTTGAATTACATAGTTATGATAATAAAAATAGATATAAATTGTTATATATATATATATATATATATATATATATATATATATATTTAACATATATACATGTGTAAATGTTATGCAAATAAATGAAAATACAAGAAAACCTTTTTGTAGAAAGTACATTAATATGTTCATGTTTTTCTTTCAATATATGCTTTATATTTTATACTTACTGTCGTAACCTGCTGACCAAGTCCACATTGATACCATAGCTAACAACCAGTGAAAAAATAGGCCTTCGATTCGCCAATATACTTGAGGCTGATATACTTTTACAGGAAACAATAACATCATCCATAACACATATGTAGGTATGCAATATATATTGTTTAATATCACAAATGCTGTCCGAGCTATACATTTCAGTAAAGTCACTGTATAGTAACTTATCCTGTAATATATACTAAGTTATTAAAATATTTATTGTTACTTTATATATTGTTTTACTTGCTAATTCAATATAACATATTATTAACATTATATAATTTGAAATTAAAAAATAATTGAAGCAATTTACTAAAAGATATATATAAAAAATGATGTACACACACATACACAGATTGCTGAATTTGAATAACAGACTTTTATGATAAGAACATTAGTCTAATCTAACATTTAATGAATATTAAAGATAAAATGACACACTTTAGCATAAAATCTAAAGTCATAAATAAAATGTATGTAATATGTCAATATACACACATGTGTATGCAACATATACATTTCTTTATAAGTATGAGTATTAATAGGCCACTACAACATCAAACCAAACATTTCCCTTCTGTTCTATGCTCTTAAACTCATAACATATAGTTTTCGCATAATGCCATAGCATAACTGATCATATTTCTCTATTCTCTTTATGTTTCAACAACATTTGACATTGAACGTCATAGTTCATTGAGTAAGTGAAAAACTATAATACCGCGAGATCACATCGTTATTCTTTTCTATATAAAAAGTAAGGTTAAGTACACATTATTGCACAAATACAACTTCTTTGCTTTCGCACAATCGATTTCAGAATCTATTGTTCAACAGAACGAAAATAAGATTGCGCAAACATTAACTTGTAAAAACAAAAAAAAACATAATCGGGTAATTTCTTGATCTTTACCTGATGAGAGTAGAGGCGGCAGAAGAGGTAGAGTCAGTCATTTTTGAGAGCCACCATCCGTTACAAAATACCGACAATATTTTATCCGCATTTCCTCACCATAGCAGCCGTTTCACGTGCACCTTATGTAATAAGGAATCATTATTCCGCGATGACACAGGTATCTTTTAGATAGTCTGCGAATTGTTTACACGTTAATACTACTCGCAACGCGCCGACATAGACATCTGTGAGGAAATCGATGATTGTGTTCGATTTTCCGTATTTTCGTTACGACCAAATCGGCATTTCGTGTGTTCCACGTTGACTGTACACGCAGAACATGCAAAACAATTTTTGCTTACAATTTTCGTATTCTCTCTTTCTCTCTCTACGACTGATTAAATTTTAATTGTGTGATTCTATCCTCTGAAGTAGAAATGGGATATCGTTCATCTCACTTGCTTTTTTTTTGTTGCAATTTCTTACCACAACAGTATATACGCATAATCACTCCGCTTGAATCGTACAGTCTGATGCACTGTCATGAGCTACACTTTTGTACTCTCGTGTAGTTTGGCTGTGTTTCAAAAAATTTACTAATAAATTAAGGTGCCTTCACATGCAGTTCAAAAAAACGGGAAAAAACGGAAACAAATTGTAACGAGAGGTCAATTAATCGCAAGTAAACAAACAATTTTGTTTTGACTTTAGCAAAAGATGGGTGCATATATGTACTGTATTTTCAGTGAGAGAAAGATCTGCGGAGCAGACGAAAATTTATTTATTTCACGCATATCCTCTGTCAGAAAGCCCTATCACTCCACTATTTGTAGAGCTTCCAGCGAGTGGCGCGGATAGAGAGACGATTATCGCTATCCTGATAAGAGATATGCGCGAAATAAACGAATTTTTGTCTGCTCCGCAGACCTTTCTTTCACTGAAAATACAGTAGAAGCCGAGCGTAGGTTTACGATGTTCTGTCGTATTGGTCGACTTGCCGGACATGACCAATGCAATTGGACAATGTGAACGCGGCCTACGCTAGCGATCATTGCGAGCGCCAAGTGGAACTTACTATACTGGATTCAAATCATTAGGTTCAAATCGAGGAAAAAATCCTACTGCAGGAAAAAGAGGAAAAAAGCGGGCAAAGTAGGGATAATGTTGCGTGCGGGATTGGCAAGACACCCGCCTAGGTTGTGTTCAAAAACATCACTCGTGTATATTTTATCTTTATTGCTAATTAGATATAAAATAAAGATAGAATGACGCTCGTGTGTGTGTGTACAAGAGTCAGTGATTCCGAATCTGATAGCTAATGGTTGTGGAATAGGGGAGCTTTCTGGTATATACTTATGATTGATAACGCGTTCTTTTATGTGAAGCGCTATGCTTGAGTGCACATCTCAACTTACTATAAATTAAATCATCAAATTATTTTTTATATTTGTTCAAAGATACTTGAGTTATATATTAAATCCAATATACAAAAAAACTAATCAACTTTCGGACTAATTAGTTTTTTGGCGTGAAATGAATAAGTACATCTTCAGCTGGACGATAAATGAGAGAACCGCCGTTATGAATTGTTTCGAGTGTTTTCACGCTTTTTACCCTCCATTTTCTGAGGATGGACGATAGCACAACTTTCTCTTCGAATAGAGCAAATCTCTGACCGATACAGTTTCTCGGTCCAGCACTGAACGGAACGTAGGCGTATGGATTCCTGTTTTTCGAGTTTTCCGGAAGGAATCGATCCGGATCGAACTTGAGAGGATCTGGCCAAACTTCTGGATTTCGGTGTGCCAATACGATTGACAGTGACACTAACGTACCTTTTGGAATCATATAGTCACCTATAAAGTAAAATAATAGAAAACTCATATACACACATCAGAAAATACATTTTTTTTTATATTTTATGTCGACAAAATTTTCTTTATTTCATACTATTAGTGTTTTTTAATTATTTTCAATTGTTGAGTTGCGATTGTATTCTTTAAAAGTCTTGAAGGATACCTCTGAAAACAGTTGTTTGCTTATATTTACCTAATTTTACATCCTCTATTAATTCTCTGGAGATTATAGGCACACTTGGATATATTCTGAGTGTTTCTTTTATAACTCTGTCGAGATATTTTAATTTCGACAATTCCTTTATGGTCACCGGCGCGTCCGGATCTTTGAAAACTTCTTCTAATTCTTCGTGAACTTTTTCTTGATGTTTTGGATTGTTGCCCAGACAAAACAACGTCCAGGTTATTGCTACCGCAGTTGTGTCATGACCCTATTATTAAAATTGTTTTTTTACACTAATAATATATAAGTGTATAAATTAAATAAATAGTTA
Source organism: Pseudomyrmex flavicornis (assembly GCA_014825475.1). NCBI lineage: Eukaryota > Metazoa > Arthropoda > Insecta > Hymenoptera > Formicidae > Pseudomyrmex > Pseudomyrmex flavicornis. The sequence goes on from QVNW01000006.1 coordinate 51,487, forward strand.
TACACAATAGTCGTCGGTTAGAAGTTGACTATTATAGGAACATTGTGACAATTATACTGTACATTTTATAGGTACGTTACTTGTGCAAAATTTCATATTAAATATCAAACTCATTTAATTTTTCTTTTTTCTACCTCAAACATAAACGTGTCGACTTGCGCTCTCACTTCGTCGTCGGTTAACGGTGTGTCGCTCTTTTCGTTCTCATCCAATAATAGATCTAAGAAAGCTTTCTTCTGCTTGACTGATGAATAAGTTATATATTTAAATAAAAACTAATTGCAAGTTATTAGTAAAATACATTTAACAATAATTTACCACATACCATCATCGATATTTTCCAGATTAGCATAGTCGTTTTTTAATTGTCGTTCAATCTTTCGTTTTTTTATTATCTAAAATTAGTTATACTTGCTTTGAATTACGTTATTGTAAACAAACATGTACTTTATTGAGATATTATTACGCGTATTATTTGGCATACCGATTTTGTAAATTTATGTAGATCATTAACCATTGCTTTATTTTCTTTTCCAGTTGGTGTTAAATAATACAGCGAATCCAACATATACCATGGCCGAAGAAATCGGTCGATTATCATTTTGGAAACTCTAAAAGTTAATGAATATAACAACATCTTTATTAAACTTGCAGGTCATTTTTAATATTTAACAGTGTTGGTTTTTGTAAAAAAACCATTAACGTCAATTAATTATAATATTATTGTTAATGATATAACCGTAATAGAAGATATTTTAGACTAACTTGTGTACTGTTGAAGTATAGTTGGTACCACCTTCTTGAGCATGTACATTCACACCCATTGCAGTTTCTAGAAAATATAATTAATAATAAATATAATAATAATAATTAACATATAATATAATTAATACTAATTGTGATATATAAGAGATAGTATGTATTATTAAATAATATATATGCTGCATATTTACCACATATAATATCGAGAGTCACGTTGATAGAAAATGGAAAAATATTAATGGGTTTTGCTGGATTTTTTTCTATCTCTTTTTCAAGACATTCTGTTAATATTTTTGATTTTTCGTGGAAGGTTTTGACAAACTGTTCTAGTATGCTAAAATGGAACGTTGGCCCGATAAGTTTCCTGTCGTGAAACCACTGTAATCCTGTTTAACGTATAATTTAATTAACGTACGTGTTACAAGAAATGTAATTTTAATGTTTTTTTAATATATATTACAAAAAAATACATATTTCAAATTACAGCATTTTTAAATATAAAGTTAAGATTATCTTAAAATATAATTAGGAAAATTAAGACGAAAAATTGTGTACACATTGTGCGTTTACCTGAAGAGGTAAGGAGTCCATTTCCCAACCAGGATCTCAGCATGTCATACGTCGATCCCTTCTTAATATTTACAGTACTAGGAAAAATTATCTGTACATGGACAAGCAAAATGAAACAAAAAATATGTGACAAAATAATATATTCATTAAACGTCTCTATGTGACGTCCAATGAACGTCTAACAACAGTTTATATAGAATATTGTTCCGCGTGTGGATATATGTATAATTAAGTTATGCATTTGTCATCGCATAAAATATTATGACTGATTTGACTGGTATAACTATTATTTGCATCACTTACCTCTAAAAATTCTGGTTTAAATATATTTATTATCGGCAAAGGACCGACCCACTGCACAAATATTCCTTCTTTGTACTCATTAATTTGCGATAATATCCACTTCATGCGTTCTGTACAAATGATATTAGATTTATTTATATCAATTTAAAATAAATAAACTTCTATATCTTGTATTTTTGTATGTACATATGTGCACACTTAATTTAATATTTATTTTAAAAAATGGAAATATTTTATTGGCTAAAAATAGAAATATTTTTATTTTTTAATATTAAAGGTTCTTTACCGTGGTCTGACTTGTTCATTAGTTTAAATATCATGCCGATGAAGGGAAATCCGGGAATTTGAGGAAGACGTTTGAGTTTTTGTCTAATAGTGTACTGATTATATATTGCCGTTATAATTATGAAGATTATACCTACGCTCAGAGTGCTTAACATCAAAAAGATAAGATACATTTTTGTATATCCTGTGAACATTTGAACAGTTTAAGTTACTACTTAAATGCCAAAATTGCTACATTGAAGAAAAAACGGATTATAATAAAACACTCACCACTAAATTTCTTAAAATAATTACACACACTATAGTCACACACTTAATATTCACAAATTTAGAAGATGCTCTAATTCTTGTATTTTATTTATTTTATTTTATATATATTTTATTTTATATATATTTTATATATATATATATATATATATATATTGTATCGAAAACTTCACTGTTCAACAAATACAAACAAATTATATTTTTTTAATTATTTACGTTACATTCGCTATATAATAGTCGTATAATTCTTATAAATTACGTTTATTGAAAATATTGCACAATCTGCAATGTGATGCGACAGACACAAAGTTATTAATATTGTTGTTCCAACAATTGCTCGTGCGCATTTACTTCGTTTCTTCTTGAGACTTGAAATATATACTCACAGGATGAATCAGCTAAATCCATCATTTCATCACAGAGTATTGATACTTATACAGTGCGTTTGTTTTAAGATAGCACTATCAGTGTTTTTGCATTATTGATTTAAATGTACCGCTCTTCGATGTTTGGGACATTTGCTGCTGCAATCGGTTTTTTGTAACATTCAGAAAACCAACAAAATTACCATTTGGTAATTCCATTATCATTTGACTACTGATAACAGGCGCTTGTTTACGATATACACTACAAGCTACGACAAACTATCTGCTTCTTTATATGATAATATGGAAATTTGATTTACCTCGCTATCGGAAACTACATGCAACTTCACCTTCGCGATTACCTTCATCAAGCTATTAATTATAGTCGTAATTACAATTCTTTTTCGCTAAGCCGGTTCCGCTAGTATTCCGAAGCATTGTGCAATTTTTATTTCACGCGCTCAGAGTTATATAAACAACAAGTAATTTTCCAAGAGTGATGTACTTGATAGATTCTACAAATGTGCGCATTTTTGCCTTCAAAGTTGACTTGTGTTCATAAAACACAGAAATCTCATTTGTCGGAAATCTTTTAGAATGTTTTTCTCTCATTTCAAACACTGCGCGCGATTATCGCAACACAGGCAAGTACATATAATGGAAGTCTGTTATTTTATCATTTTATCATTAGTTATTTTACCATGTGAAAAATATGCAGATTATTGCAAGATTTAAAATGCAAACCATTTCCATATATATGGAAATATGTCATGTTGCCTTCGTTTAAATGATAAATTGCTATGAAATAGATAGTGATATTATACTTCAGATTATGTAAACATAAGATAACATTGACATGAGTTGTTCGAGTTTAGTTTTAAGCACTAAGTATGTTATTTCAAAATTCGATTTTTTAAATTATGAATATAAATTTTGTAAGCTGTTTTTATAGCGCGCCACAAACAAATTTCAAAACATTAGATATAGCTCTTCAAAACCAAGTGTAGTCTTTATTTAAAAAATTGTATAATTCTTACTTATATATAAATTGCAACTATATCAAAATGCTATAATTGTATTTTGATATAAATATGACGAAACATTAGTTATATATATATATATATATCACTTTAGTTGTTGTCGAACCAACGCGGTTCAATGACAATGCATTTAACGGGTGGTAAAGTAATCGGCATAGTCGATGGCAGAGAAGTAGGTAGAAATTCTCCGGGCCACAGATGAAGAGCGTCTACAAACAGCAATCCGAGTAGGATACCACGTAACAGAGGCGCGAAAACACTCGAGAGTCGACTTCTGCTGGTTTTTTGCGGCCAAATAAACACGAGTCGAGAATCGCCTGTAGCGTGAAAAATGCGAGATCATGCAAACGTGCAAGCGTGACTTTCATTTAGATGATGAAACGTCTTGCGTTTGACCTGTATTGCGACGATTGATAGATGAAGTGACACGATGCGGGCAGACACCGGCCGGCGCGCTGAAAATTCCATCGCCGATGTAAGTCTTTCTTTTTCGGTAGTTGAAAATACGACCCCGACTCTGTAATGCGCGACATGCAAATTTTTCTTCCCAATTCGTGTAGACAGATCCGGTGAATGTGCTGCCGATGCTCTCCTGAAGAGAAGTGCTTGTCACAGTGACTAGCGAAAAGTCGTCATCGTCGTTATCTCGGCGCGTCGTCGGTTCGTCTAATCTGCTGTGTAAATGTTAATTTTCTTTTTTTCTTAAGATAAATCACTATTTTCATTATTTATTATTTAATTTAGATAAAAAATGTATATAAAAGATGTATCTTGTGTTTCAATTATATAAATAACAAATAAAGCGACGTCTTAGTACTCTCACAGATCGAATATGTGAGTAGTTACTACACGTGATAAATGAGATGATACAATGGTATTGTACGCAGAAGTGTGTGCGTGTGTTTGTTACTACGTAGATAAAACATAGGGTTTTAAAAATGTAAACTCCCGAGTTATTCTCTTATCATGTTACAAGCAACATTGAGTAGTTGTAATCTCGTACTCTTGATTGAGCCGAGTAGCAATTTCATTTCGGTTCACTTGGCACTTGATATGCTCCAGATTTCAGATATCTCAATGATCTTTAGCCTCCGTTTGGTGATTCAAACCAACTATTAAGTCTCTATATCATCCTTGCATATTTACACGACATGATATTTAACTGTAAACGATAGTTGACAGACAGAAAAGAGAATTTGCCGAGAATATAATTGCGTCTCTCATATTTTGTTTGTTATATTCGATCTCGATGAATAAAGGTTTATTCACATTTATTCGCTAACTGTTAACTGACTGATATTGTCAACAAAAGCTATATATATATATATATATACACCGTACTCATTTTAAAACTGTCAATGTCGCTCTCGGCAAAAACAATTTAGTTTTTTCTAAATTCTTTGTAACGCAAAAAATTTCAAGTAAAAACAGTTGGCAAAACTAACGCCCGTACAAACAATTTTTTATAATTGTTTGTCAAAAACTTTATTAGATTTTATTAGGTCTAAAAAGAGAATTGAAAATGTCTTCCAAAACTAGTGAGTAATCTATATATTTAATTAACTTAGTCATTTTCTGAGTGCGTTACTATTAATTACGTATTAATTACGTAATAATAAAATAAATGTATTATCAATTGTTAAAACATTTTGATTAAAATTAAATTAAAAAATTGGCATTTGCTTTATCAACAAAAAGCTCTTGTTTCATCATTGGCGGACGTCGCAACAGTTATCAAAGAACGTCGATGTGACTTAATCGGTCGCCACAAAGAGCTCAGGAATAAAATTACTACGATGGAACGTTCCATTCCAGTTTTGATGGCGTATAAAATGTGGATGACCGACCAGAACTGTCACAACACGCCCTTTTATGGCAAAGTGCAAGAAATCATGAAAAAGTTCTCACCACCACCAGGTCCCGCCGATAAACTCCTTGATCGACTCAAGAACACGGTCAACAATCTTCATCAGGAAACGACACAGTTGCATGTACGGCCTGATTGACATTCGACGATAAAAATCTGGGTAAATCTTGTCAAGTGTACGTGTTTTTTCGACACAGCTATGATTTTGCGATTTTTACACGTATCATCATAGTTGTATAAAAAGATTTTTGATGATTCAAGGTTCCAAAGGGTTACGAATAAATCGAAAGAATTGACGAAGATTAAAATTCGCTGCGAGTTTAACTTTTTAAAGTCTATCTCATTGATATAGGATAAGATCATAAATGTGGACGTGGAATTGGAGGAAGCTGGCATGGAATTGGAGTCTTTGGAGTTTGCTAACAAAGAGTTGGAACAGAATCTGACAGAGTTGCAACATGAAATACAGAGACACAAGACACTTAGCTTACACTCCATTCACTCTGAAGATCTAATATGCCTAAAGAAAATACGTCAGCTCGCTCAAGAAGAATTGAAGCTGAAGACGTACATCAAAGAGTTGGAAAACAAAGAGGACATGTATAAACGACAAATAAACAAGATGTTGTCTTGCAAAGAGTTACAGCGCGATAATAAAAGGACAACAGAATGCATGCAAAACTTCAAAGGTGGTAGCAAAGAGCTACAATGTCCGCTTGATGTTTACAACAAACATAACGTGACAAAGCAGATTTATGCTTTTAAAGATAAGAAACAAGTGAGTAGATAATAAAAAGATGTAGATAATATCTGATTTATGATCATTTTTCTTTCAATATCACTTAACTAGATTTATTGCTCGTGTACAACATTAATCGATTGCAAGGAAATGTCAAAGAGCACAAAAGTGCGCAAAAAATTATATCCGTATTGTGTTCCGCTGGTTGTTCATGCGTCGTGCACAACCATGAATAAGTCGCGCGCTTGCGAACTATGCTGCAAATATTGCCGACAGATTTCTAATGCCACACTCAAATCCAAGTCTCCCTGTTCAATAAATCGTCTTTGCGAATTTCCGCTCAGCGTCGCCTCAGGCATGTATTTACTAAAGTACTTGTCAAAAAATTTAGATTTATTTTAAGCTTCTACATTTAAACGCAAGTTTGCGCAGATCTTGTAGAATTGACTAATTACACAGTCAAATTAGCCAATCGATTAAGTCAATTTCAACATCAATTGGCCAAACGTGATTGGTCAATTTCACGAAATCTGCAATTTACGCTTAATGTAAAACGGGCTTTACGTGTAATGATTTATATGACACACAAGGACATTTCCTCCTATTATATAAAAATTATCATGCAAAGTTCGTGCATTTACGTTTTTAGATGTACTGCAGTTATCTAAACAAGTGATCCAGTCTTCCGTACCATGTGAGCTTGATAAAACATGCAACGAGTGTGAAATTGCGACTGCATGCAAGCATATTAATAGTTGCAAATGCAATTGCGAAAGAATATGCGCGCGAAAATTGCCTACTTTACCGTGCAATTACAGCGTTATATCGCTAAACAAAACTTATCAATCGACGGAAGTAGACAATGGTAATAGTGACGAAGAATTTTGCGAATGTTGTTCGTGTGGTTACGAAAGTAGCGAAAATTCATTATAATGTAATTAATCTCTAACATTTATCGATTGACAAAAAGCTCACTTTCTAAAAGTTTGAATATTATAAAACTTTCTTTATTTAAATACTTACGCATATAAATTTAGATTTAAGTTTTATTTCATTCAAAAGTTAGAGAAATGACAACGTTAAATTTATCAGTTTCTGGTAAATTTATTTGAATTAATTTGTCATATACAAGATCTTTTCCATAAAAATATAGTGCATACAAAACAACAAAATAGTGTACTTCTTTCTTTTTATAAATATATATAAATATATATATATATGTGTGTGTGTGTGTGTGTGTGTGTGTGTGTAACGCGGTACTTGAACAACGCAGTTTACAAATTTGTAGTAAAATAGATTCTAATCTCGTTTTTTTCAATATGCGCTTATGCGAGCCTTATATACCGCGGCATTTCTATAAAACGGAATATTCGTGTTATACGAAGGTTACCTGTATACATTAAATCTAGTGAAGAATAACGCATAACTGTCGTTTAGAATATCGAACGAAGAATAAATCAATCAATTGTATTCATCAAGTTGTTTGATCGACGAATCAAATGTTCGCTTTCGCTATTTGTTCGCTAAGTGAATATTCTAATACCTTGAAACACGCTTCAAAAATTTTATAATGATAACTTTCAAACTGCAAGAGGATGGCGATATATTATTGGATTTACATAATTTTTTAACGCGATGGGAAAAATATAAAAAGTTTTGTACACATCTAATATTATTTTATACCAAAAAAGTTATTAAAAGTTACACACATACAGAGAATTATATATATATATTGTATCAGATACAAAATATTATCTCTACTTTTTCATTTAATTGCTTAGAACGGAATGTTGAATGGGTAATAGGGACTGGCGGTCGCACTGAAAATAAAAACAAACCACGAGATAGCATTAAAATAATGAAATAATCACATATCTTTTTTTATGTAATAAAACACATAGTAATATATATGTACGTATAAATCCTTACCCAAGTAATGGACAAATTCTTCCACTGCAATCAAAGGTATCGATATATTCAATATCTTCGAGAGAAAGTTCAAAGTCAAATACTTCGCTGTTTTGAACGATTCTCGATTTAGTAACCGACTTGGGAATTACTATGTGGCCGCGATCCAACTGGAAGTTATTATTAGAATTTCACATCAATGTGTTTAGTCGACCGTTGTTATGTATTTCTCATCAGAATATAATTTAAATAATTTTCGTTATTGTGTTTTGTAACATATTTAATTTATTGGAAATTTAGACTCAAAGCGAATATACCTGATAACGTATGAGTATTTGCGCGGGAGTCTTGTTATATTTCTTCCCGAGTTCACTTAATTTCTTATCTTCTAGTAGCTTTGGATCATCCGGCTTGGCCCATGGCCTGTCTGGCGATCCAAGTGGACTGTACGCCGTAATAAGGATGCCCTTTTCCTTGCAAAAGTTCGATAGTTTCTTTTGCGTTAAGTACGGATGGCACTCGACCTTAAAACAAAAAAAAAACAAAAAAAAAAAAAATTGCAAACAAAAATTAGGTACATCTTATTTGTAAGACTTATACGTAATTTTTCAGCAAGGTTTTTTCAATATACTAAGTTTTTATTTACCTGATTTGTTACAGGTTTAATCGTTGCATTCTGAAGTAGTCTGGTAATTTGTTCAGAATTAAAATTGCTGACTCCAATATTTTTAGTCAGACGTTTAGACATCATGCCTTCCATAGCCTTCCAAGTATCGACGTAATCTACGTCACTCAAGATTGGAGTACCATCAGAATTTGTAGGGAAAAGGACTTCACCTTCCTTGTAACTGACCGGCCAATGAATCAAGTAAAGATCTAGGTAATCCAGTTTCAGATTTGTTAGTGTTTGTTTAATAGCTGGTTCTACCAGATCGGGTCTATGAAAAGTATTCCACAGCTTGCTGGTTATGAACAGATCTTCCCTCTTTATAACACCTTCCGCGATTTTCGCTTGGATCGCTTCACCGACTTCCTTCTCATTACCGTAAACATGAGCACAATCAATATGTCTGTAGCCGATGTCGATAGCATCTTTCACTGCTTGGGTAACTTCTCCTGGCTGAGACTGAAAAAAATCAAATTAAATTTACAGGTGCTTGGGCAATTTTTAATCCCAAGTTTTAGAGTTTTTCTCAGTAATAAAAAAAAGCTATGTAAAAAAAAAAAGAATTTTAGACAAAAAGTCATTTAAAATGCAGTGTCTATTTTATGTGTATATATATATATATATATATATATATATATATTTTGTATATACTCTCACGAAAAAGAACTACTGGCAGTAATATATTGCGAGTGGTACGAAAGAATTACTAGCATTCTGTGTAATTACCAGTAATATTCTCAGTGATTTCTGTACCTAATAATATTCTTGTGTGATTGTCAGTAATATTTATATTACTGACTTTATTTATATGTAATCGGCAGTTCTTTTTCTTAAGAGTATATATATTATTTTTCATGTAATATAACAAAATTTAATTATCATTGTTAAAACTTAAACTTCGATGTATTACTTATATGCTAATTATAGTTATGCAATTAGTACCAGTGTATGACGTATCATATGCTGATAAGAAATATAGAGGCGATAATATCGCGTAAAGTAATGTTACAAAAATATAGCACAGAATATAGAATAATATACAGTAGAATCTCATTTATTCAAATAAACTTTACTTAATATTGTGCTGGATTATCTATAATAAGAGAGTTTTTGTATTTTATTATTGAGTATTGTATTTTATTAATTTATTATTATCAAATAATTCTGTGGTAACGCACATAAATATAAAAAACTTTGTCACATTTAACTTGTAAACTGCATGACAAAAATTCATATAAATTTCTGTTTTTTTATGTCAATCTCGTGTACCTGCAAAAAATAGTTGAAAAGCGCTAAACGCTTAGGTCATATAGAAGCCGTGAGTGTCTGTGTATCTACATATGTATGACGAAATTAAAATAGTTCGTTCTGTCTAGAATACAGCACGCATAGTTCCACCATGTATACTGTGGCGTAATCTTCAATCTTATTACTTGTAACTGGCATAGAAAGTTCCAGACTTCCAATAATACTATCAGTTTAAGCAAAATATTTTTTTACACATCAACATTCTATACAAACCTTCATTAGATGTTTGTCACGAGGAGTTATGGACATCCATGACTCCATGTGTTTGTGTGGAACATATTATGTGGATTATCAATACCGCTTTTATCAATATAAATAACAAAACAAAATCTTAATTCTTTGCTTATTTCGATGAGATAAATATCTCTTAAAAATGGATCTAATAAATAAATATCTTTTGTGTGTGTGTTTGTATAATATGTGTGCAAAAATTACAACCGTCTGAACTACATATGAAGAAGTACGTATAAAAAAGAGTGAAAATGTGTGTAAAACCTCACCTTCCATGTACCTAACCCGAAAACAGGTACTTCGTTACCATTGTAGAACTTCACTTTCGGTGCGTTCAGAACCATTTTGTTTTTTATGTCACACACTCAGCTGTAGAAAGGAAAGAACACGCGATTTGAAAATTCTCCGAGAGCTGTCACAAAATTGATCGCTCTTCACTTGATCAATCTTGAGCGATGCTGCACACCGCACATCCAACACATCACAATGTGACGTAGTCATTCGTCAGCTTCCTTATAAACATCCCCACTCCCAAAGAGGGACCTCGTTGTTCTCGTTCTTAATGGACAAAATCGATTTTGTTTGAGCGGACTGTGACGACTGTGCGATGATTTGCCAGTAGTAAACCTCATTGCGAGTATATTTCACACAATCTTAAAATTAATCTATACATTTGCAAATCGTTCAATATCATGTATGAATTTGTTTGTAGTTAATCGTTTATTTGAATTTCTGCAATTATTATTCTTTATTGAGAACGCGACATTATTTTTAATAAATGATAGAAATATATAAACATATTTATCGTTATCTTTTGTAAAAAGAACACGATGTTGTGTCAAAAACAACTTGATGCCTCTGTTCGTTAATCCAGTTAATCTGTCTTATGATTTTTGCATACCGACGTATCGTTGATAAACTATACTTACACAATATCTATACACAGTAGCCGGTGATAAGAATAATTCAAACGGTTGAGGTAGTGGGCCGAATTTATATGGATGGCAATCCGTGGAAAATTACAGCGACCGTTAGGACGTTTAGAGCAATGAATCAGAAGCCCTTGACAACTCCTTGAGGAAGAACAGGATTTTATTCATAGTAATATCGCTTAATGAAGCCAGTAAACAAAACGATAATTATAGAGGAAAAAATTATTGATATACAAATTATAAATTAGTTCTTAATTAATATATATTATTAATTTCTTTTTCTGTCTTATTCTCTCTTAAACTTCTTTTTTTGGAATAAAAAATAGTGAAGAAAAAATATTTGAGTATTTTTTGTTTTTTGTTTGTTTTGTTTTTACTGAAAGTGGCTTACAACAGTAGCGAATATAAATATAAATATAAATATATATACATATATGTATATATATTTATATATATAAATATTGTTTTTCTTATTTGCTAGAGAGTGCAACAAAATTGTGGAAGTAAGTAAAATATCGGTTTGAGAATCACGCATTATTATCTTCAGCAATATTTTTAGAATATTCAATTGTGTTGAGAAATGCATACTCTCTCAATCATTAAATAAATGTTTAAAAGAAAAGTAAAAAAAAATGACCAAAAACAATGAATCAAAATCTTTGCATAAAAGTAATTATAATCGTAACTACATGTAATTTTTTTACATATAAATTGAAACGTTTTTTATCACATCGAAGATGTAATGCAAATAGAGAAAGTTTGTTAATTAACTTGTGATCTTGACCTTGTAATCTCAGACCTTGAAAATTTTTGTAGCGTCTGATAACTGCAATTGGCTAGACCAAAGGTCGAGCAAGCCTCAAATACTTATGGGAAGATGTGCGTTTAAAAAGAGAGTACTAATATGATTATATGTGTACGATTTATTATATATACCGACGTGTTTCCTGTTGCCTTCTAGGTTCAATAAAATCTCAGCATCCGATTATGACATTTGAGAAACGTATTGATATAAATAATTAATATTAAAAATATTAGTACGTATATAAATATTTGATAATTAATATTAAAAATTATTTTATTTTCAGGTTTTATATAAGTGACTTATTTAAAAAAGACAAAACGGCAATAAAAAACAGCACAATGTCAAAAACTATTTTTTTTTTAACAGAAAAAACGCATTTTAAAATTTAACCAACAAAATAGTTTTACATTTATATAAGTTTATACATTGTGTTTCTTATTGAAGGTGGTTTGCTACGAGCGACAAATGTAATAATGTATATTATATTCCGTTATTTCGTCACTTTTAAATTGAAATAATTTTAAACTCATCCCGTTCATTTCTGAATTTTGTTATTTGAAATCCAGTATCAGAATTTTAGTTTATAACGTTGAACTGTGTGATCAAGTAATGCGTTAGAAGTAAGTCTTGTGTTTTTCTCTTAAAATGGAATATTGAAGGGATAATACTTAAAGTCCTTTGCTCTGTAACATAAAAATTAACATTAATACGAAGCTATTAAAAACAAAGAAACTTAATATATATATAAAACTATAAGTTTGTGCTAAACTAGATTTTTTGTGCTAAATTATTTCATAATGTGTAAAATTCAAAGAGTAAAAATGCCAAAACGTAATGAAGTTTTATCTTTTTTTTTTCACAAAGAGTATAGAACGAAATGAGATAAAAAAGCAAGAGATAAGTCCGCACATTATAATCTACTTACGGAGCAAATCCTGCCACTCTGTTTCCAGTACTAAGTTTTCGTATAGCGCTTATTTCGTCGTTCGTCAATGAAAAATCAAAAATTTCCATATTCTCTTTTATTCGATTTTTAGTAATTGACTTTGGTATTGGCGCAACTCCGTTTTGGTACTATAAAGATAAAATATGTATTCCTCTCGTAAATTTTAATTTACATGTATGTAAAGTAAAACATATTTTTCTGTGGTATTTTTTATTATTTACCACATATCGAAGCGCTATTTGCGCGGGAGTCTTATTATATTTTTGTACAATTTGCAATATCACAGGATTGTCTAATTGATTCGCAACGCCTGAGGAATTTCCGGGTTGTCCCAAGGGAGAATAGCCAGTTACCGTAATATTATGTTTTTTGCAAAACTCGACTAATTTTTCTTGGTTTATATTTATGTTAACTTCAACCTAACAAAATATTTCTTGAATTAATGAGAAATGTTAACATCATAGTAAATATATATTTATTTTTCATTAAAAATAAACTATATATAAACTTCTTTTTTATATAGAATAATTATATGTAAATACGTGCCTGATTGTTAACTGGTGCAATTTTCGCTGATTTGAGTAAACGAGTTATTTGCTCGGAGTTGAAGTTACTGATACCAATGCTACGAGTTAAACCTTGATGAACGCATTCTTCCATTCCTTTCCATGTTTCTAAATAATCCGTATTTGACTCAATTAGTTTGCCATTAGCATCTTGAGGCCACATATTATCTCCCTCCTAAAAAATAAAAAAAGAAGAAAAAGAACATTGTTCTAAATAAATATCATAGAGAAAAAAAACATTTTATTACAATTTAGCTATTACTTTGTAATAATTATTATTGCATATTAGTAACATAAACTTATCTTTTTATATTTATATGTTTGATCAAACTCTACATATTTACGATACTATTTTACATCAGTCGTAACAAATGATGCTTACCTTGAATGCAAATGGCCAATGAACCAAATAAAGGTCTATGTAATCTAAACCAAGATTGGTGAGCGATTGTTTGCAAGTTGGAACAACAAGTTCTTCTTTGTGAGTATTATTCCATAGCTGGTGAAATATTTAAAATTACTTTCTTATATTTTTATTTTTATATAAATTATAAAAAATGTGTTTATTAGTAAGATGACTATAAAACAAATGATTGGTTTACGTGACTTAAATAAACTAGTAGACGAAACATTAAAAATTTCATGTAAATTTCCAAGTTATATTTATTTCTGCATTGATTTCACCTTTGTGGTAATAAATAGATCTTCTCTTTTCACGATACCATCTTGAATTTTATCGCGAATAGCTTCTCCGATTTCTTGTTCATTACCATAAAAGAAAGCTGTATCAATATGTCGATATCCGAGATCTATTGCATCCTTAACAGCTCTTTCTACATCTCCTTTTAGCGACTAATTGTTTTAAACGTAAAAAGAAAATAATTACAATTGTGTACTTTTTTATACAGTTATAAATATACTTTTAAAACTTTTTATTTTCAAATTATATGAGTATAAAAGTCATAAGTATAAGGCTCATTTTATATCTACTTTAAAACAAAAAAAAACTACTGTACTGTATTTTCAGTGAGAGAAAGGTCTGCGGAGCAGACGAAAATTTATTTATTTCACGCATATCTCCTGTCAGAAAACCTTATCACTGCACTATTTGCAGAGCTTCCAGCGAGTAGCGCGGATAGAGAGACGATTATCGCTATCCTGATAAGAGATGCGCGAAATAAACGAATTTTTGTCTGCTCCGCAGACCTTTCTCTCACTGAAAATACAGTACAATGGAATTGTTCTTAGCATCTTTTTCTCTCTTCAATCAATTTTTTGCATTTCAAATGAGACACATGTACAAATAAGACACATGTACAAATAGATATGCTGCGTTCCGAAATTCACTACCATTACTGAAAATCTGTAGTACATGTGACATGAAATAGATGTTTAGTACTGGCAGTGAATATCAGAACGCAGTCTTGAGACGCATACCTACCTTGTAAGTTCCTAGGCCAAGCATCGGCATTTTATGTCCATTGTAAAACGTAACCGTTGGAATTCCAACCATTGTTACAATAGCAGAAACGATGTTGTTTTCTCAGCGAAAATAAACCAAGTGTGACGAAGTTTTACCGCTATTAATAGATAGAAAAACAACAAATAAATTTAAACAAGTTTATTTTTATAGTCTGTTTTCAGACAACGAGCTATTTTTAACTCGAGATTTTTGGTTTTTAAAAAGTTCAAAGATTTAACTACTTTTGCAAATTAATAAAAAATATTCCATACTAGAGAGACGTTTTCAAAAACTTATTGGAGTTTTGAAAATATTTCGAGTTAATTTTTTTCCTACTTACAATAGCTTTCCTTTCCTTGAGATACAAAAAATTCTATTTACACACCAATGCGATATTGCACGTTAAGCTTTGAGACTTGTGACTTCACGCACGTAGTGTTCACTACTTGTTTCAATCTATCTTACATGCTATTTATTCAATACCTCTTACGTAACGACCGCATATTATCGCGTCATTCACATCTCTAATCAGTTAGTGAAGTTAGTCTAGAAAACTATATTTAAAAATATGTGGGAAAACAAAATATATCTCGGTAGATATACAGAGACAATAATAATGTCTTACAACTGTGATGAGTGACCTTAATAACAATTCTGTGATCAAGTTTTAAATCGATTTTTTTTTTTTTTAGATGATACGTGACAGATGATTGCATGTATAATGATTTCCATATAATTCTCAGTGTGATTTGAAAGTTATGACGTATTGTTTATTTTGCTTGTCATTTAGCAGTTATTCAACTTCTCGACTAACTTTGATTTTCAAAAACTAGAAAATGTGTAATAAGTGAAATCACGTTTGTACTTTGTGAGACATATTTTAAAGTAATCTCAACAATCTATACTTATTGGCAATAATCTATATTTTATAATGAGTTTTTTCTTTTGGAATTAAAAGATAGATTTAGATAAGATAAGATAAGATAAGAACACTGAAAAATCGATATTACAAGCAAATAGTCAAGAGTTTTACATGTGCAGTTTATAATGGTAGTATAAAATATAATACAAGTAGTATGTATTATTATATGGTATAAAATGTAATAATGTATATACTTTGCAATAATTTCATGCCAAAGAAGAGTTTTCAAGCATATATCAGTTTTGTTCTTAAAATTCCAAATGAAAAGAATAATACTTGTGGTGTCCGTGTCTGAAAGAAAACTCATATTAATTCTGTCCATATATTGGTAAATAGGATAATTTATTGATAAATAAAATTTCGTATGTGTAAAACGTACGTGTTTGCCATTGCATATACTTTCATATTTTGCAATAGATCTAGAGGAACATCACAAGCAATAAACGCTGAGTTTCACAGAACGCGATCAATAATTTGCTATTATTTATCTTTACCGTTTTCGATAATGTAAATCAGAAGCGTGAAAATCTTTTATCTCGGAAATTTGTGTATTCGATTAATAGTCGATTAGCTTATTTATTTGAGGTTTGCATCTCCAACGTCTTCGATTTGCAATGCCGAACATGTAGCTATTGAAAACTTGTTTCAAAAGCGTGCTAAAAAGAAGCTATCGTTAATCGTTACTTTGAATTTGCATGTGATTAGTATCGTAAATGTATTTTAAGGCAATAAATAAGAAGTACTCTTATCGTTGTTTTTCTCACC
Source organism: Pseudomyrmex flavicornis (assembly GCA_014825475.1). NCBI lineage: Eukaryota > Metazoa > Arthropoda > Insecta > Hymenoptera > Formicidae > Pseudomyrmex > Pseudomyrmex flavicornis. The sequence goes on from QVNW01000006.1 coordinate 68,197, forward strand.
TTTCAGTGGGAAAGAAACGTGAAAAACGTTCAATAGAAAATATTTTAGTGAACGTTAAGACAAATTTACGCGCACCAAGTCTTCTGTAGAATATCGTAAACTAGGATGACTGTAAACAAAAATGATAAAAAAAACTTGTCTTATTGGAAATAATATGTCTATTATTTGTAACAGTACAGTAATACAATGCATTACATATAATCACAAAAAACATTATAAAAGATACACGTATATATAAATAAAAGAAAAAACATATGTGTGTCATTGAATATTTTTTTTTCCAAAGAATAACGATATTTCTTGTTTCAATGTATGTAAGACATATATATACGATATACATACATTTAATGAAGTTTCTTGAGTTCATTGTGTTAAATTCACTCTTGTGCTGTTTCTTCCATAGCAGATTCCGTTTTACTAACTATATTTTGATTCTTTTCTTTTTTCGAAATTGACTCCTCATTTTCGAGATTGATCCTGGCTCTGGAACGAATGCCGGGTCCCCAGTTCGCGGTGGGATTTTGCGGAAAGCGCAAAAGATGCTTCTTCCGTGAAATCGGATTGGCGAGAGGGTGCATAGCAAAAGAGATTTCCGTGGTGGATGACGCGTTGAGTATTCGCGCGGCCGGACTATTTTCAGCCATCTTCTCTCGTTTCGCAGGATGTTTTTTCTCCCAAGCACGTACGATGTCCCATATTACATCGTTCGGCGCGTTCGTTTTGATAGACGTTCTACTCGCGTGCGAATACGACACACTGTATCCCGCGTTTAACAACGCCGACCTGAACGTTAATATTGACGGAGAATCGCATTTAGCCACGGACATCAGGCGATCCATACTGTAATATAAAGGATCATCGAGTTCCTCGCGTATCACAGTCAAGACACCTTCTATTCTTTTTGATGTGCCTAATTCTATCTTATCTAGATTACACAACAATTCCGACACAAATCTCTCATCGTGCAAAGGACCCAACCATATCGGACCTCCCATATGCAGCTGATGTTGGCAATGTTTACACGATTGGCCCACTGGAGGTGCGTTCGGCAATGAATAGCTACATTTCGAGCCATTGACAAGTTTCTTTGTTAATAACGGTTGGAAGGTGAGGCTTTCGCATCCGTTGCACTGATAAACCATTCCCAATTTGTTGGAATTCTCTTTGCATTTTTTGGGACTTGTGAAGACTCTGACAAATACTCTTATATAAAAATCAACACTAACAGACAACAACGGTTCTATATAGCGTCCATAACGTCCCGCATACGACGCTATGCTTTGCAGTAATATTCTCAATCCCATCTCATGGCAAGCTTTTGTTCTCAAGGGAACTGCTCCGTACTTGTAGTAACAAGTTTCTGGAACATTTCCTGCTAATATAGCCATGTCAGTGGCGGTGATCAAAAGGATACCACCATCGGATACGCACTGAACTGCTCCATCAAGATATATGGAAGGACAACCGTATGGATCCAGATCGACTGCGTCAAAACGATCTTGTCTATGCTGATACATTAAAAGAGTAGCGTCTTCGTGATTAGGTGTTACCAAGCTCTCAACCCCATTGTGTAAGACATTTTGCCTGATGCTGTCTACTGCTTTCCGAGAGATATCATTGGCTAGTATTTGTCGAACACCCTCAACCTCCTTGGCATATCTTATACTGCGCAAACCAGTCGCAGACAAAGCTTCCAATATAGTAATTCCTGTCAAAGTTTCTTCTTGTTTCTTTACATTTGCATTACATAAGTTAGTAACTTTGTTCTTCTTCTTATTTTTCTGTGTTTCATTATATTCCTTGACAAATATCGTTAATGCCGCCACACTGAGATCTCTATTGAACTCTTGAACTGGATTGTAAAATACATTTTTATCAGTAACCAATATCTGCGCTTTTCCTTCACGAATGATGGGAGTTTCTTCAAATTTCTGCTTTTTTGTGCATGGCTCTTGAGCCATATTACTTGCAGCGTTTGTTGACACTAAAATATATATATATATATATATATATGTATATGATTTAAATCGTTTTCACCATAGTTGTCTATATGTATTAAAAATCTCAATAATTTTTGTACATATACATGTATGTACATACATATATTGTATATACATTCATATTTTTGTTCCAATTTATTTATACTCACATGATTTGGCTGCACAGAAATGTTCAAATATCTTGTATAATAATTCACTTGTACTATAGTAAAGAAATGTCCTAAAATTCTATTCATTCTATTCGATACAACTCGATATTCCAATTCGCTTGTATGTGTGTACGTAACTCCGAATCTGCAAGCATCTCAATCGGTAATCACTTGTCACGTGTTTCCTCCAACTGATGTGCTAGTGTCGCCAATTCACGAAAGCTGTTCGAATTCAAACGCTCTCTATAAGCAGAAAGAAAACTACCTGTAAGAGTGAGACCCACATCGTACTGTTATAAGCTTTTTTGTTTGTTCGCAAGCGCCACTGTCTACTATATGACAAAATAAAATCAAATTGTAAAATGTCATTTAATAACCCAGATAGCAAAATATATACGTGCGTATGATGAGAATTGGAAAATAAGTTAATCATAAATGAGATTAAATAACGCTATACGCATATAAAAAGTTTCAACATTTATTTATATGATATTTTCATACACCTTACTTTTATTATAAATTCTTATATCTATAATTCAAAACAGTGCTGCATGTATGTCTACCCACTCTTTCAACTAATAATTAACTAAAATAGATTACAAAAACGCAATTTTCTTAAACACAAATGTTTTTCAAGTTGAGTATCATTATATATTTTGTATCGTTAAAACACTTGATGAAAGTAATTTAATATAATAGTGTTTTCGACTGTTGAGATAGTTGTTGTTCTTGGAGTGGATTACTAGAGTGGACTACGTTACATCGGTAAATCAAATACTTGGTCGATTTGCCAAATTGACGGTCATTAATCGCTTCGATTCATTACTGGTTGCTAGTAAAAAAAAACGATGTAAAAATTTACAAAAGCAACACAATATGATGCAATTTCAATTAAGTGATAAATTATAGTGAAGTTATAGTAAAAAAGTTGCAGTATATCCTAATATCTCTTACTTTACTGATATATACTTATCTTTCTTAAGATTTTATATAAAATTATAACTAAGTATAAATAAAAACTAAAATAAATACGTCATTACTTCGGATTTATTATGACACTACTATTGTACGATTTTGTCTACATTTTTCTGAAATCATCGTGTTATCGTCACCACGTTACATATTATTATTTAAAAAAAAAACTTCTGACTGCAATTGTTTTCCATTTCTAATTTGCTTACATCTTTATATCATTTTGAACGCTATCTTAATGTTTACAATAAACAATTTATAATAATAAAAATTTATTTTAATAAAAAAATCTTTTGAATATAATTCCATAATATTTCTCCTTTTCTTCTGATGTATATCTTCATATCGAACACTTTTTCGCAAGTTTTACCACACTTTTTTTACTACTCAGCCTTAATCGAGCGAATTATCATTTGAATAAAACAAAATATAAAAGTTTAATTAATGTTTATATATAATATATGTTTGCTGGAGTATAAAAGTTGAAAATGTAGACATTTTGTCACATATAAAGTTGAATAAAATAGAAAGAACACATATACAGTTACACGTATACATGCAGAAATTAAAAGTTCATTTTTATAGAAATTAAGATTTTATCTCACACTAATGAATACTCAATATTATTCGGATTATTATAAGACACGGATTTGTTACTTATTAGATTTAAAGAGAAAACGAAAACTGTGTGATACGACCCCTTTTTCTGTTATTACATCGACAGAAAATCTAGTCCACGTTGCATTTAACTATAGATGTAGCACTGCCATCAAATAACGAAACATAGCCAATATAAACTGCTATTTTCAGTCATAAAATGATACATGATATAGAGCAAACAAATTTCTGTAGAAGTTTTGTTTAGTTTATGGTATCAGAAGGCAAGATTTTCACGAAGATGTTAAATTATAGCAAGTTGATGCAATATCTTGACAATTTTTTATTGATATCTATTAGAAGTTATCTATCGATATCTACATGGAGGGAAGAAAAGGAATGAATTTACTGATTGATAGGCTGTCATCGCTCTCGTAGAAAACACAATATTTTATGCATCAACAAATACTAGTCCTCTACATTATCGAGAAAAATATCAACATCTTCGGATTTTATCAAAGTTTAGATTATTCTAATTATCGTCAAATCAGACATTCGCACTTCTCACGCCACATCCTTTTCCTGCATCGATTTCTTGCAAGGGGAAGCCGTACTATTACTTTCTTCGTCCTCTGCTTTTCGTTTTTTTCTCACTAAATGCGAGATATCGCTGACAGGTTTCGACGCGATACCACTTCCGGAAGCCTCATTTGCTTTTGCTTCCGCGTCGCTGGAGCATCCGTTAGCTTCTTCTTTAATTTCCTTAATCACGTCGGTTTCTTTCTTTAGATCCTTGATATCGGCAATCTTCTCTTGAATTTCCGGAAGTAGATCTTGGAGCTCCTTGATCTCACCCTCGACTGTGTAAAAGGGATCGTCCGACTGCGGCGGATCGTCTTGCAAAGTCTTCAGGTGCACAATTTTTGCTTCCAGCAACGCAGACGCCTGGTTGAACTGCTCAATGCTAGCGTCGAAGCTGTTTGCCATTGCGTGCGCCAATCCCATCTGATAGTGAATCTCGGCAATCGCGCGATGGTCGCGCGGAGTCATCTTCTCTAGCAAGTTTAGACACGCCTTGAAATCGGTCAATGCGCTCTCGTGATTGCCACCCTCCATCGCTACTTCGCCCAGAAGACGATATGCTTCAGCTAACAATTTCCAGCCTACGGATCCACGCTTTAAAAGCACTAATTTTGCCAGTTCTAAAACTTCCCATGCGATCTACAAAAAAAAAGACAATTAATAAAGAATCTTTAGTCTCTAAAGTTTCTAAACTAAGAAATATATATACGGTCATAAGAGCCGTTCGAAGAATGTTGTGCAGAATTATGCGTGTGTATATATATATGTGTATGTTCACATGTAAATTTTACACGTGAGTGTTTGAATTGAAATTTCAATTCTTAAAATCATATAGGATGCTATATTTGCATCACATATATAAGAGACCCCGTATACTCCCCGTATAACTTTTAAATTATTGCGGAAAAAAACTCCTCAGCCAGGAGTCGAACCTGGAACCTCCGGCTTTCCAGACCGTTGCCTTTCCTATTCGGCCACCGAGGCACTTTATTTCCGCACAACATCCTGCAAACGGCTCTTATGACCGTATATATATTTTTTAGTTTACAAAAAAAAAGTTTTAACATACTCACAAACATTTATTATTTATTATATAACATTTATTATCAACTCTAATGTAATATTGAATAAGACAACAACATAACTCAGTAGTAATCGAAAAGTAGTACAATAAACTTAGATATTAAACAAATCAAGTGTCACATATATAAATACCTGTAGATTATTTACTTCGTCTTCATCATTTTCTTTCTCAACATCTTCTTCTGCTGCTTCATTGTTTCCTTTCTCTTTATTCAAGCCACTGCAAGATGCTTCACCATTTTGAAGATCCTTACTGCAGCCAGGAATTTCTTCTTTCTGCTTATTCTTCTCTTCGATTGTTTTATCGAACTTTTCCGTCTTCTCGCTTTCTTCGTTCTTTTCAGTCTTTGTATCTTTCGAATCTCCGTCTTTGTATCTTTTCTCCTCTGTTATCGACTCTTCCTTATCATCTTTGCCATTCGATGTGCAAGGAGCACTTGTGCTACTGTTGGCTTCCGTACCGGTAATTTCCTCGCTTTCTTCGTCTTCATCGTCCTCTTCGTCTTCACCCTGCTCGTCCTGACTAGCTTCCTCGGATCCGGGCACACCACCTCCCAATACTCCTGCTTCCTCGCGCGCAAGACCCAGAAGAGCTCGTCCGTAAAGTAAATAAAGTTCGCCCATTTCATCACCGGTTTCTCCATGCTCTTGAGCAAGAAGTTCGCAAGCCTGGGCGAGCACAACTACCGCCAAGTTGTAATCGCGTACCAAGAGATGTCGTTTGCCTTGAGAAATTGCCGTCGCAGCATCTTTGATCGGCACTTCCTCCGAAACATCGGCCATCTAAAGAACATAAAGATTTCCGTATAAAAAATTTAAAAACGTTTGCACTTTTTTTTATCAATGCAGTATATATTAATATATTATTGTTAAAAATTGCTTTTTTATATTACTATAATATTTTAATCAAATTATGTTTTGAAAATTAAATTAAATTTGTCTTAAAAGAAAAACAAATTTTTAAAGCATCAGAATCGGTAAATAATATAGGTAAATAATATAAAATATCAATTGTAGCGTTTACATTAATTTTCGGTTTATTGTGCGGATTAATATCTGTTTATTTCTTATTCGTACGGTCGAAATAGTTTGGAAGACGTAGAAAAAGGTAATAATAAAAGTGGGCATCTCTGCAGCATCCGCGGGTAGGGATGGAGAGACGCGGGTGGCTCTCTTCGTGTCGGTCGATTCGACGTAGCAAAAGGGTGAGGGCGTCCGTGTCGAGGATATTGAGAAAACGGGAGTACGAAGAGTGCACGTTGGCCAGTAACGACGAGTCGGAAGACGCAAAGCGTCGCTTACAGGCGTCGCCCTGGGCGCCGCTGCCTGAGGACAGATGGAACCGACTCGCGTGCCCCGTGGCCCCGGTCCGCGCCTCGTCTTTCTCTTCATCACGCTTGTGCTGACCTTTGCAGGTAAAAAAAAGACGCGTCGAAGAATAAATGTGATATTGTGTCGCGAGAAAATGTCTCTCCATTTTAAACTTTTCGTGATATGTGTATCACACAGAGACCAAAAATGCGTATCTTTTAATATTAAACTTTTAAATATTAATCTCTTCTATTACTTTTTTTTAACATTTTTTCTTTTTAAAAGGACATTTACAGAAGTTTTTTAACATAACGTAAACAGAAACTTTTACGTCAACAGAATACATAGTATTTAATTAGTTTAATCCGTGATCAGAAAGAAAGACGTCTATTTTGAAAAAATTTCATTTATTCTGATGTGCTGTTTTTGATTCTCTAAATGCGTATTACATAAGGTGTGTGTGTGTGTGTGTGGCGTGCGTGCGCGCGCGTATAGATTGTATGTATGTAGATTAAAATTAATAAGTTTTAATGTTAGTTTACTAATTTAGGCTTGTTTCCAGAGTTAATATCAAGTTGAAAAGATGTGAAATAAAAAACAAACAGCAAATGGAAAATTTATACTCGAAAAAATTATATTACTCATTAATCAAAGTTTTTGTTATTGGCTGACATTTAAATGACATTATGTGTTACGTCTATTAATGGAAATAAAAGAATTTATTTTTACATCAATCTTTGATAATCGCGGTTTTGTGTGTTTAAGCGACAGGACTTCTATGCGGTGCGATTATGTCTGATCATTGGGAAGAGATCAGCTGGGACAGAGAGGATCTGAATCACGCAAATGTTAGCCTCGAGTGGTACCTGGACGGTCAAGTAGCAATGTTAAAATCGTCTTCCGTCAATCGTCAAGCTAATCGTCACAAGAGTCCGTCCTTTCTAGTCCCGATGCACGGCGGAATTTGGATCATGTGTGTCTCATTGTCAGGTATTAAAAGTTGTCGATTCTATATTTTTTCTATTATATATTAATCTTTTTATTCAAAACATTTCTTTTTTTTTAGGTTTTGAAAATGACAAACGAGTTTTTTCTCTTTTAGAGACTTTTCTTTTATTTGTCACACGCTTTTTATCTTTTTGTGTACAAGATTGATGCGGCTCGTTTTTCGTTTCGCCCTCAGCAGAAACGTTATACCGACTTCATGTATAGAATTAGATCTATAAAAAATCTATAATAGGATTGTGTTGCTCAAATTCATGGAAAAAGTCAGAATCACGGTCACGCGATTATATAGATGCTCCGTGTTGTTCGAACTGTATAATTCGACGGTTCGATATCTCTTAGACCAGAGTCAAGGTAGCGCTAAATATAGTCACTTGTATGTACCTACATCCAATATAGACGTGAATTTTTTCCAATGGAATTTCAGAGAAAAGACTTCTACTTATCGGATTTCTCTACAAAATATAACGAATGTTTTAATTGTTATTTTTAATTGTTTATTTTTTCATATTGTGTTCTTTAAAAGCATCGATTTAGAAAAATTACTACTGCTTTGTAACAAGGTAAGAAATTTGAAAAACAGATTAATGACAATGCACATTATATTTGTTATAGAGGAAGAGATAAATCTGCTAGATCAGGTGGGCTTCCCGCAGCGGAGATGTATCAATCACTTGACACCGGACGAGACGCACGAAGACACACGTGTGGCTTGGCAAAATCGTAAGTGAACATCAAACAACACAATTAATCCAATAGAACATTGAGCATATTTCGTAATTATATCCAGTTTCAAATAAAAAGAATAAATTATCGTAAAAAAAAGATGTTTTCTAATTTTGTCATATTTTTTTGTCTATTAAAATAAATTCATTAACAAAAAGTCATGTTCAAAAATTTATATGTAAATTCTTAAAATATGTATAAGAATTTGTAACAAAATTTATCAGAGATTTTCCATTTTCAGGAATGCAGAATCTGAGTATTTCGTGTTCTCTGGTATGCCTGATCATTCTAGGATGTGCTGCGCTAATAGGTTTTTTTGGACTATGCAGACATCAGATATCGGCTGTGCTTGTGACTGGAGTGATGTATCTCCTTGCAGGTAAGCTTCGTTTACGTGCATGATAAAGTAACTCCCTAACTGAAATGGCAATTGATTGTTGGATTTTGTGTCAGCGACATTTGCGTTGTTCACACTGACGATCATTCACTTCAAGAGAGTGCAGGACCGCGGTGCAAAACCGATAGTGGACGTGCCCGAAGACGGCGTGATCGGCATGCCGGTTGTCAGCGGCATCCTCAAAGCCAGAAGATTCGCTACCGCGTGGAGCATGGACCTAGGATGGGGTGGGGTCACTCTCTGCGCACTCGCATCGGTCGCCTGGATCCTTCTCAGCAAGATTATGCGTTTCAGCCCAATTGCCGCTATGATAGCGTAGCAGTGGGACGCCTTCGAGGTTTAAGGTCGTTTCTGATAGTTTAAAATATTTCTGCGATCCTTTCAGATGAACACTTAACGAACTTTCCAATTTATGCATCTAGTTGATACGTTTGTTTCTTTTTTTTTTTTTCGAAACAAGCAGTTAAAAAAAAATCTTACGTTAGATATTTTTGTTTTAACATTAGTGTTTTAGAAAACATAATAAATTTCTCTGAGGATATTTTTATACCCAGGAATCAAAGTTCCTCTCAACACTTGAAAAGGATCGCAAATTTGGAACCATTGGATATAATACTACTGCAGAAAGTTGCATTCAGAAATGACCAACTCGAAGGCGAACTACGTGTTTATTTTTATATTATTTGTCTGATTTTGCAGAACTGTTTGCTATTGTGCGATTGATGGAAAAAAGACAGCATGCGTTTACCGAGAAGACGATTCTGACGAAGACGTACAATTTTTCATCATCCACCAATTTAATAAACGTTTTATCTCGACGCCTTGTAGAAGTGAACGCCAGTTTAGTGATTTCAACGTGCAGTATATTGCACGCCAACAATGACAGCGAGTATTATAATATTTTGATAATTGTAGTTGCCTAATTTGTAATCAGAAACGCCTTACGATTAGAGTGATAAGCATATATTTATAAAGCATTAAAATACTAGTTGTTATGTGTACATACAGAAAATGAGATATATAAAGCGTGACACATTAATTTCTTTTGGAAAGAGGTGGGAATGTATGAGCGCTAAACTTTTCTCCTTGGAAAATTGCAATCTCTTTGTTTCAGATTTTTTTTCTGAGAATCTGTACTTTTTTTCAAGATATTGATCGTGTCACGCTTTAAACGCCTTAACTTATGTAACGCGTAAATTTTTTTGTGCGATGAAAATGAGGCTTGCTTGGCCGCAACTTGTAATAGCGACTCATAGATGAGACAACTACGCACGGTATGTGTCCTGCATAAAAGGATCGCTGCATTTCGTCCATTAAAACTTGAGGAAGAATTTCCAGTGCTCGCGTTACCGGGCACTTTTGAAACGCCACGTTTTTATAACAACATATTTTTAATTGCCATATTTTTTATGCAATCTTTGTTATTTGTTATATTGATGAGCACAAATAAAGAATTGCAACAAATGAATCGCTGACTGAAACCTATTCAAGATCATTTCAGCAAGATGAATAACTTTAGTTTGTATACGAGTTATTTAAAACTCGTAAATTAAATTTGTAGTACATTGACAATCTCGATAAATACCTTATTATTCCCATTTTTTTCTTATTATTCCCGCGCATGCTTATTTCATTGATATGACGTAAACCTAACCTAGCTTTCAAACTGTCGCTTTCAACAGTCCACTGTTCTTTTTATTGCAACGATCCCGATAATTTTAATTATTACACTTTTACACTTCACAAGTAAAAAAACTCGCCGTAAGTCTGGCTTAAACCGACAAAAATGTCCATTTTTCCACACAATTATCAATGTTAGCGCGCGCGCTGTTTTTATTTTTGTCTGTCTGTCTGTCTCTCTTTCTGTTTTTATGCGTGTGCACAGTGCACACGCATTTTTTTATTCTTTTTTTATGTGTAAATTTCAACTTATTTCTTTTTACCTCATCCAATTACTTAGTGCGGAAAAAAACCGAAACAAACACTTATAAAATAGCACTTAAATATCTTATATTTGTATAAACATTTGTTTTTCTTCTTTGTTTCGTTAAAAATTATCGTCTTGTAAATCGAATAGAAAAAATGAACTCAACTCGTCGGACAATAAGAGAAAAGTGTTTTGCACGACCTCATTCGTGTCAATATAAACGTTAATCGTTTCGTTTGCGTACGTACCTTACTGATGTTGAAAAATGCCGATGTTCCTCTTGAACGACGTTGTCAATTCCTCTAATCCAAGGAAAACCAGACAAAACGCACAATTTCCGTCAATACACTTATCGAGCTCGTATGAACTTGTATAACCGGCACGCGGGTAAATTTTACGAGCATTCAGTGCACAACCATAGACGACGAATGCTCTCAAAGACAGTTGATCCGACAACGGTTTTACGATAAAATAGAACTTGGCGAGATAGGGGAAAATTAAAACGCGTCCATATAAACATACAAAAAATCACCCAATCACGCGCGATATTACGACATGCAACAATATGGTATCCTTTGTTTCAGGCTTGAATGATTGTTCGAATGCGCATAATTTCGTCTGGGAATCGATTGTATATTTTTGAAAGAGTAAAAATGTAAAAAGTGAGCACTGATTACTTGGTGTATACTAGATGTATATTTTTAGGTCTAACCCTAGACTAGATAAAATACACCAATCAGTGCTCAATACACTGCTCACTTTTTACATTTTCACTTCTTCAGAAATACAATCGACCTTCTAGTAACCTTCGAAGTCTAGTGACTTTGATAAAAACTACATGAATGTGATCGTTATTCTATGGTTATTCCACAACTTGCGCATGCGAAAATATTTGCTGCGTTCAGTAGAAACAAGTTGCTTTGTGTAATCGGACGTGATTGGCTCTTACCTTTAAAACCATTTAATCAATGTCAAGTGTTGACAAGACAACTCAGCAACTGTTCTGCTGAACGCGGCCATTATTCGCATCAAATAACAATCGGGCGAACAATTGCAAACGCCGAGATGTCGAGCAAAAACACGCGACGTTGAAAGAAAGAGAAGGAACGTGCAAGACCAACAGTTGTTCTGTTCTAGTGATGCACAGGATGACTGTATCAATTTGGACGCAAATGCGACATAGATCTATACGATGGTAATGACGACGACAACGACGACAACGACGACAACGACGACGACGACGACGACGACGACGACGAAGCAAAGACAATAATCATGATGATGATGATGATGATGATGATGATGAAACACTTCTGATGATAAAGCGATACTCGAGTTATCTGTCGCAGCAAATAATTAACAAATCAACCAAGGAAAGATCATGGCAATGACGTCAGTGTTCATTTCGTCGACACGTGCGTAAAAAAACTAATATCGAGGAATGACGGTCTATTTACTATAAAAACACATTGCAAGTGTGTAAGCTATTGCAGGTGATGGCGGGAAATACATTGGGGGCGCACGTTTTTGTTGACAGAACGTAAAATTAATGTTAGCTGACTCGCGTGATATCGTATAACGTTAGCACAAAATTTTAAATGCATCAATGCGTCCAAAGAAACGCATTGACCAAGAAAAAGATTGCGTTTTATTTTATGCACGAGCATTTCTACTGAAAGAAACTAATTAATTTTACTAACTCATGTGTTTTTCACACAAGAATCCGAATATGTCACACGTATAAAGAATTTCATAAGATTGATCCGTTTGCGAATTGACAGTTTAACGACAATTAACTCAGCTTTTCTCCCGCCCAATTGAGATAAAATGTATGAGAATGGTACAAATGACACAAGAGAGTTGAACACGACAGATACTACGGATTCTATTTTGTACACTATACTGATGAGCGATCTCTCGACAAACATGATGAATGCGATTTACAACGACAACGCGTCCTCTACAACGTACGTAGAAGTGTCACAGGCAAACGAGAGTAATCAGCGGTTGTGGAATCTCTCTAAGACCGCTGTAACATCACTGTCCGAATCTACGGCAATAATACTTAATACTTCGAGAAGTACAACAATGTACACACCAACAGTAACAACAGAGTCCTTTGATGAATTCGGTCCACCAGAAGGAGTAGAATATATTTTTGTGCCACTTGGCGTAGTGGTCTCGGTTATTATTCTATCTGCTGTGGTATGGGTAGTGATATCACTTTTGTCTGCATCTTGTGACGTTTTTCCTCCTGGCCTTGTTTTTGTTTTTTTGGATGCAGCTCTACAAAGATACCAAAAGATACACAGCACATGTGACACATTATTTTAAACACAAACATCTGTTTTGATCTTCAGTTTCTAACATATTCATTGTATTTTTTACAAGTTGTATATGTCTATAGGAAATAATATCACATGTTTATTTCTCTTGTGTATGTAAGGCTCATTGGATTGTACAATATTTCAATAAACGTTTTGTTTTTAGCAAAGCTTTATATCCTGCTTTTTTGTTAGGCATAAATAAGGAATTCTTGATTTTTCTTATATGTTTAATTGTCTTTGAAGGTACTAATTATATCGAGGAAGCGCAAATTGGAGCGACTGAGGCACAGACTTATGCCGATGTACAACTTCGATCCTGGAGAAGAGGAGGAAGATGACTGGGAGACCGAATTGTTGGACGAGTGCTATAGTACTCATCAGAGACGAGTGTGTAAGATTGTTTTCACTTGTAACATGTGCAAGTGCTTTGAAAATAAGATATATTAATTTTACAGCAAGGATATCAATCGATGGATACCGAAGAAAATGCTGAGCTATTTGATGGTCATTAACAGCGCATTTTTGCATGGCATTTGTAAATCATTTTCACATTGTGCTATTATCATGGATTAAATATTTTTATTTATTGTAATTTTTCTCACATATACACTTAATACATCCAAAGTTTTTCAGAATAATGAACTTTGTGACTTTAGATGAAAACTCTTATTCTTTCTTACACAAATTCTCTCTTGAGAAAGACCAAAGTTTAATAAAAATAGTACTACAAACTAATTTATAATAATTTACTTTTGTTAGTTTATAATAATTTATTATATATTTATTCATAAATTTCAATATCTTCCAACTATTGCTTAAAGTCTAATACCAATTGGATTGTATTTTAACTTAATTTTTGTCAACTTGAGATTTAGTTCGCAATTGTCAAAGTAATTAATCACATTAATCAGTGTGTGTGTGTGTGTGTGTGTGTGTGTGTGCGCGCGCGCGCGCGCGCGCGTGTGTGTATATATATATATATATATATCATGAGATGTATTTCTAACTTCTCTATACAAACAACTTTTCTTTGCAATAGAAAGTGTAATCGAGAAATATGAAGTATCTTTTACAATTTTATTATGTAGATTATACTGATGTTTTTTTGTATCTCTTTTACTTTGTTTTTTTACGCCTAATAGCTTTTTGCATGGAGAAATGCTAAAAATAATTTTCTCATGCTATACACAAAAATCGATTCGCCGTCGCGCTGTTATACTTCACACTCACAAAAATTAATAAAAACTTCCAAGAAAACAGAGTTAATAAGAGTACTTTGAGTTTATTTACTTTAATACAAAGATGATATTCACACATATGCTTGCCTCAAAATCGATATTAATGTACACATTAAGAATAATAAGAAGAGTGTATTAGTGTTATCAATTTTAAAAAAGAGAATATTTTTTGCGTATATTACATAACAGAAACTCGTTTTCATGTTTATCATTTTCTGTCACTTGTACAGTATGCGGTATGATGTTTTTTTTTGGCTTTATGAATCGCAACGTGTATGTAGGAGAAAAGGAGGTAGCAAATATGTGATAATAATACTCTATACTGTTTTTTTTTGTTTTTTTTAAAAAAAAGTATCAAACTTCATATCTGGTTTAAATTAAAAAAAAGTTCTGAGATCTTTATTAAGATACGTTAAAATGCAGTCTTTACTGTGAATAGTTTTTACTGTTAAAAAGTTACACTTAGCACGCGTGATAATTTTTCATTAGTTATTAAAAATATCGACACATGAATAAATATCCAATAAGATTTTTAACACAAACTTTTTTCCCCAAGCTCCTTGAATTTATCAGCATGTGGCAATGTACACCATGAACTAGAATTCCTTAATGAAACTCAAATAATAACACGGTGCCGACAATGTCCATTGCTTCGTCATTTGCTCCATCTCCAAAAATCACACCAGAAAGAAACATCGAAAACTGAATATAAAACGATTCGATTAAATCGATTTTGTTTAAACACTATCGAAAGATAAAATTAGCTGTGTTAGTTTCATCCTCTCCTATTACGACTTCAGATAATTCAATTTTCTTCCTCTTCCTCATCCTCTTCCTGTTCGTCTTCGTCTTCGTTATTGATCTCGGGCTTCTCTTCTGCCTTTTTCGCCTGTCTACCTCGACGTGGCGAACCTTTTGGTGCTCCTTGCTGTAAGTGATAATTTTCTCACATAACGTGACACAGAAATAAATTATGTTTAACTTACAACATTGTGTAAACTCTATTTACATAAACTCTGAACTATAGTAAAATATCTACAAATATCTGCATGCTGTGTGTACCTTTTTCTTGTGAGATCCTTTAGGTCGACCTCTTCCTTTTTTAACAGGACCAGGTGGAGCATCATCCTCATTATCAGATTTACGTACTGCGTTATTTTTTTCTGCTGCTGGTCTGCCTCTTTTTTTAGGTTCTTTTACAGCATTCTTGTCTGATTTAGCTGGCCTACCCCTCTTTTTCTTTTGTTCTTCTACGACAGGCGAATTGTCGTCCGACATATTTATTGTCCTGTTTCACTGCAAAACTAGAACAACGTCAATTCTCTCTTAATGTTTTCTTTTTTTTTCAGATTGTATCATCTCCAACAAGATAAACTACAAAAAAGAGCAGCTAATAAGAAAAGTCCAAAGCTACCTGTGTATACTTGTGGATATGATATGCAGCTAATTTGTGAAAACATCATATTACTTATATATATAAATGTTCCCTATTAAAATACATCTCTTACGCATAGATAATTCTTCAACTTTCGAAAACTAATGCCATACATTTAGTTTAAAAAATATAATTGTTTAAAAAAAGATTTGTAGCTAGAAATATATATGTACATATACTTGTATATATACAAATAATGTTTCTTTGCAAATATTGATCTTTATATAAGCACGAACTAAAACAAAACAAAAAAAAAGGAAAAAAAGCTGCCGTGTCGTTAGTGCAACGAGATTAGACAATTCTCGAATGTTCGAGTAAGACTATCGATCTTTCAATATTTTTCTAAGTCACTCGCGCGCTTTGAAGAACATCGGAAATTGTATTTGTTTCAGCAAAGTAGAAATGCGCAAACGCGCTGCGAAAATCAGTACTATATTAATTACGCGCATTTACAAGATAACGCAGTGCGTACGCATATAATTGAGCCATAAAACGGTCTCTGTAGACGCAATATAATGCACGGCGGATCGAAATTTAATTTATTCCTATTCTCGCAATCGTTTCGTTGCGATTCGAAAAACTCGATCGTCAGAATCTCTTTCGTCGGGAAATCTATCGCAATCGAATTGACGGCGACGCGAATACTCATTGATAAGTTACTATCGTGCAAAAGCGACGGCGGTTCGATGCCTCTCCAAAAGTTCCGCGCCCGCCATTTTCAAAATTTGCCAACGGTCACTCCGAGTTCCCAATTAGACGACTCGACGATCGTATGTACCGAGAACGCCGGTCTCCCACGACGAAATCATGCTCATTGCAAACAGTAATTTTTTCTCGAATTTTTCACACACGCGGAATTGTCGGTTCGCGCGGTAATGTCGAGAAATCCGATGACAGGACTCGCACGTCGATCGTCGGACGTCGGTGACGCCATGGGAGAGAGGCGCGAAACATGGCGTCGCGAGTTGTGTGACTACGCGGCGTCTCTCCGTATCGGAATACAGCGCGTCAGACTTGCGACACCGATATCTCTGCAAGTAACGGTGCGGCGGAACCGTGAGACGGACAGAAAAATTCGTTGTGAATCCGACGAATTTTCCGTCGTGTTTTTACATCGCGGTCACGCGTGCTTACCGTCCAAATAAATTTATATCCGCATACGTATGATAAATTAATTGGGCGCGTAAAATACACGGCGCGGGATACGATAACGGCGGCGGCACCAAATACGCACTCCACTCACCTCACACGGCACGAAGGGAATTATTGCGTACGATACACTCTTATTCCGTGAGACAAAGGGTGATATCGCGTCCCTTTATGTCGCCGGTCGGTTGATTGGTCGGTCGGTTGGTTGGTTGCGCGCGTCGTGGCGTGGCGGTGGTCGGTGTGTATCTCGCGGTCACGTCGCGTCGCGTCGCCGCGTCGTATCGTATCGTATCCGCGGGATGCTGGGGGGGCTCCGTTGCAAACGCACTCTCGCCGCTCGCGCGCACTTGCTTGTTTGCTTGCTCGCTCGCGTATTGTGGTGTGCACTCGGCACGCTTCCTCGACTCTCGCTCGCTTCACCGCCGTAATGCGTATATTAGTAGGCGCCGCTATGCTCCGCGCACTTCCCACAAACAAACACATACACGCACGCGTACACTCGTATGCAAACGCCCCGCCGACGCAGCCTCCACTTTTCTCGCGCGCTTACCTCGGTGGCTGGCTGGCTAGCTGGCTAGCTGGCTGGCTGGCTGGCTGGCTGGCTGGCTGGCTGGCTGGCTAGCTGGCTAGCTGGCTGGCTGGCTGGCTGGCTGGCTAGCTGGCTGGCTGGCTGGCTGGCTAGCTGACTAGCTGGCTGGCTGCGGCTAGTTTGGCTGGTTGGCTAGCTCGCTGATCCGTTGGCGATATTACGGTTTCGAGGAAGAAGAAAGGGTTGTTCTTGCGCGTCGCGCGCGAAGCGAAATGAATGGAGAAGGTGGAATAGGCGGACTCGCGCTCGTTTAATCGAGTTGTTTTTCGACGGACGAAATTGTATGATTTTGCATATACGCTCGCACGCACACATAAAGCACATATGTATTAGCTGACTTACCAGGAAAAACAGTGTATACACTGTACAGCAACTGACGACTGCTGACGACGATATACTACTGCGATATACCGTGGAGCGATTCAAGTCGCGGGTTGTGAGCCGGCTCGAGAACTTCTCCCCCACCTGGCTGTGAAGCCGACGGCAACGAAGCGCGCTAACAAATTCCCGCCAAAAGATCGCCTCGCCGTACGTATCGCGCTATAGGTAGAAAAATTATCGTTCTGCTCGTGGGGGTCGTGCCGGATCGCGGCGAATCTCAGATGTGGCGGTACAAGATGCTTCTCGCCTCTTTTTTTCTCTCACTGCGAGGAACAAGCGAACAGGATCTTTTGCAGGAATTTTATATGTGGAATTGGCGCGATCGGCGGCGATTCGCGCGACGCGCGGGCGCGAGCCGTTGCAACGAATGCAATGGTGAGTGGTTGTTACATCTTATTATGCATATCGTATGCTCTGTTGCAGTTTACATTCCAGAAAGGCCACGTTGATGTATCAATGGATATCGCGCAATTTTGGTAATTGATTGACGAGCAGCATAAATTTTACTGTATTTGTTGTTTGTTAATAATGTCAATAAATATGTACATAGAAGGAAATTAAATGTGTTTATATTAGCAAATATTACTAATATAGACCCTCATATGTGTGTGTCATGTTTATCAATGTGCATATGCATCTATCTATGTGTAAGTGATTATAGTATACAAAAAAAGTCGTACATGCACGATGAATGTCGAATAGTTACGAGTCGGTTGTAACCGTCGGAGGACGTTGACCTTCCCAATCTCTAATTTACATGTGTTTTCAACTTGAATTTCGTCGATACGATTGAAACAATTTTGACGAATCAATATAATAGTCGCAGTTATTCGACTAGTATTACACATCAGAAGTTATGAACGAATTCAATAAATTTTACGTATAAAAGAATTCTGTTACTTGAGTGTGCACATAGCGTTAGCATTATATATTTGTTTGAAAAGCGATATTGTTTTATTTTCTCTTCTTTGTATTCATTAGTTACAGTTTAATGAACAATTATCGATTCAACTGGATGTTCGCATTAAACATTTATTCATTACTTTAATTTATGTTTTTACGTAAGAAAAACGATATTCGACTATTAAATTCTATTCTTTCTGTGAAATATTCTCGCGCTTTTGCATCTTTTTGTA
The DNA here is from genome assembly GCA_014825475.1 of Pseudomyrmex flavicornis. Taxonomy (NCBI): domain Eukaryota; kingdom Metazoa; phylum Arthropoda; class Insecta; order Hymenoptera; family Formicidae; genus Pseudomyrmex; species Pseudomyrmex flavicornis. The sequence goes on from QVNW01000006.1 coordinate 87,201, forward strand.
AAAAAAAATGGAATAAATGATATGATATGAGAATTAAAAAATATACTGCGCAAATACATACGAAGTGTATATATTTCAAACTACATAAAATCAAGTATACAAGGAACATATGATGCGAAAACGAAGAGATATGGAGACCGAATAGATATGGCGTTCGATTGCAACGAGAAACGCACATCGAAACGGAAGCATTGTTAAGAAAAGATTCATCATGTAGACCGATTAAACTAGGAGAAACAAATTCTATAGTTAGGCAATGTGGGTTTCTCCGTACATTAATTCTCATCTTTTTATTGCACATATATATGTATATATATGTATATAATATATTCTGTTTACACATGCTGATACAGGTTTGGTGCTGCATCGTAGGACAAAAACGGTTGGATACGCGCACTTTTTACACTTGTTTACATGTTTTATTTTTTTTTGTTCTGGCAAAGCCAGTATGTACGCCGAGTCTGGTTTTCTTTCGGAAAATATGTACACTATGCAAACTAATATACTATGGATTAGATATTTTTATTCTTCAGTATGACTTAAAATACAAATCCAATTAAAAATACATATTGTTTCTTCAAAGATTAATTAACATCTTTTGCTGTTAATTATTCCTCTTGAAAACATTCGAAAGCATTCGAAGACGAGCAAATCGATTAGAGGACAAACAAATCTGTAGTAGTTTACACATCAAGTTGCAGATGGCGGTTATGCGTACCATGCGCACCAACATAATCTCAAAAAATTCCCTGGCAAGCTCTTTTTTGTAGAAATTTTTTACTTTTGCACATTTTTTATTTCAAAATAAAATAAATATATAATTAAGCGTGAGAGAAGATAAAGAAGGTAGCCGGAAACAAAAAAAATACATAAAGAGTCCAGGTAAATCTATCTCTGATATGTTGATCGTGTCGATTACTTGCAAGCGTGGCGGCCATTTTCGGACGCTGTTTATTGCATTTTTTAGTTTTACGCCGAAGTAATATCGCTTAATACACCTATTTATTATTAATTTATATTTTCTTCGAACATGTCGCATTTATCGTAAAATTGCGTATGGTGATAATGTTTTGTCGTGTATGATCAAAAATTCGGGAACAAACTGTTGTATAGTGATACGCGGCGGCGGTAGACGTGCGCGTAGCGCGACCGCAGCCAACTTCAGAGGCGTGTCATGTTTGCGGTCAACGCGTTGCTTCGTAATCGGATCGGAGTCGTCGAGTTTTGTTGCCGAAAATCTATGAAAGATGCTGTCGTTAGGTCCGAAAAAAGACGGCGGACCCAATGCTAAATTCTTCGAGTCACCGGAGGTTCTCACTCAGCTCGATGGCGTTAAACAGTGGCTTTTGAAGAATTGCAAGAAGGTACGTTCGTTCAGACGAACATGGACCCGGCGTCGGAAGACTTGTTGGAATTTCTGCGTGCGCGTGACTTTCGATATCTTTCGCTTTTAGCGTACGTGTTCACGTTGATTGCAAGTTTTTCGACAATCAGCGTCACGTAGAAACGAATCTTATAAGAATTTCGCGAAAATTTTCACGATGCATGATCACAGTCGGATTATTGGTCGAGGCGAAAATCAGCTCAATGACTTACTTCTCGTTTTAATTTACGTCATAATGTGAAATTAAATATTCGTTTATTAGCGCATATTTCTTGTTATTTACGGACTGTGTATTGTGTAACAATTGCAAAAAAGGGGAATAATTGAAGAAAAATGAAATATAGAACTTGGTTGTAATAGAGAAAGAAAAGTTCTGCAAGAAGTAGTATGTTTAACCTTTTATATTTGACTATTGAGTGTTATGTTATTTTGTTATTTTTTGTAGTATGTGCAAACAGATCCTCCTACTAACAAGAGTTTAGCTACGTTGGTGGTACAGCTTCTGCAATTCCAAGAAGACAATCTAGGCAAAAATGTGACAAAACCACCTATGACTAGAATTCCAGTATGTAGTTTATTATATGAATAACAAAAGTTTATTGTTATAAAACACAGTGTTATATGTATATTTAAAAATCAATAATGTTGATTTATAAAATTCTTATTCTCTTCTTTATAGATGAAATGTTTCTTGGACTTTAAACCTGGTGGTGGCTTGTGTCACATTTTGGCAACTGCTTATCGCTTTAAACAAGAACAAGGATGGCGGCGATTCGATTTTCCTAGTGGAAAAGTAAATCGTTTTATAATATTTTATATAGAAGTAAACTTTGAATATATTTTTAAAATAATTTAATAAATATTGTTTGCATGCTGTTTTTAAAATATCATAAAACTGCTTTAACTAATAAAAACTTATTTATTGTTCACAGTCAAGTTCACGCACAGATCGTACTCTTGATATGCTAATGTCAGCTGAACGAGCTTTACAGCAAAATAGATGTATGACTGTACCAAGTGTTTTTGTGAGACCAGATGTGGATAAAGCTACAGCTACACAAGTAAAGGAAGTAGTTAGAAAACATCAAGGCAACATTGTAGAAAAGGAGGCTGATGCTACACACATTATTTATCCTCTAGTGGATCCATTGGAAGAAGAATATGCTCGTCCTTGTATGAGACGTGAGAGATCAGTACTGATTCATTGGTACTATTTTCCAGACAGCTACGACTCGTGGATGACACTAGATCTTCCCTGGGATTATCCGGAAGGAAATCTCGCAAATACAAATTCAAGGCACTTTTTGCATTTGATATATTCTAATATATTTATTAAGCAAATTTGTGTTTTATGTGAGTGTATATTAAAGAGATTTTTGTGAATTTTTTTTCAGATCAGTATACAGAGTATCAGTTACTTGGGCGTTAGACTTGGATCAGTATAACGAGTGGATGAACGAGGAAGATTACGAAGTAGACGAGAGTGGTCAGAAAAGAGTGCATAAATACAGACTCTCGGTGGAAGATTTAATGGCGACACCTCCCCATCCACCGCCTGTAAAGAAACCCAAAAGGAAAAGATCCCCCAGTCCACCACCAAAACTCGGCAAGCGTAAGAGGTAAACAGAAACTCTCGATTACAAAATTCCAATTTTGTTATTTTGTTTAGTAAAAATAAACTAATTGGCTCTCAGAATATAAATCAAAAGTAACGGGTTTCTAAAAGTCAGTCTCATTTATTCTATCTTCGTATATTATCACTTTTAGTAGCAGAGCACCGTCGGGCATTCAAAGCTCTTCGTCTGCATCATCGGCGACGACTCCGAAGAAATCACGCGGTGGCGAAGAAGAAGAAGATCTGACACAAGGAATGGAGGATCCCCCGTCCGAACCTCGTATTATCGAAGTGGTCGCTACACCCACGAATCCACCAATCACGGGTCAAGGTAACGCAACAACGGGAAATTCCACTTTAACGGCTACTGGCAGCAAAAAGCAAGACAGCGAGCTTCAGCCTCTTAAATCCGGCAATTTAACAGATCTCGATGAACAATTAGAAGGTAAACTTTCTGAATATCGAATAAATAATAAGATATAATGTTTTAAGATATTTGACAGTTTAATAAACTCTAAAAAAGTTGATTAACTCAAAAAAGTTCATTAATGTTTTACAGGAGACAAAGGAAGTTCTCAGGGCGGTCAAGACAGAGAAGAGAGAGATACCAGTAAAGAAAGAGGTGAAGGCGGTAAAGGCGACGAGCCGGAAGACAACGTGACCGAGCAAACACATCATATTGTCGTTCCTAGCTACTCCGCTTGGTTCGATTACAACTCGATTCACACTATTGAAAAGAGAGCTCTGTCGGAATTTTTTAATGGCAAAAATAAGTCCAAAACACCGGAGATTTATCTCGCTTATAGAAATTTCATGATCGACACTTATCGACTGAATCCGACAGAATATATTACATCGACCGCTTGCAGACGGAATTTAGCTGGGGATGTGTGCGCGATTATGCGCGTGCACGCCTTCCTGGAACAATGGGGACTCATCAATTATCAGGTAGATGCGGAATCTAGACCGACGCCCATGGGACCTCCGCCAACATCGCATTTCCATGTTTTGTCCGACACACCGTCTGGTTTGGCACCCGTTAATCCAAATCCGCCGAAAACGCCGCAACCATCTGCCGCGAAGATGCTACTCGATTTGGAAAAGAAATCCACAAATACAACGGGTGCTCTGGGCACAGAAGAAAAGGTTTCGGCTGGAGCAATGGCGAACTTCGGTCTAAAAATCGATCAATATTCGAGAAAACCTGCGGTGCTGAAGAACAAGCAGGCGGCTGGTGCTACACGGGACTGGACAGAACAGGAGACACTTTTATTGTTGGAAGGATTGGAACTGCACAAAGACGACTGGAACAAAGTGTGTGAACACGTAGGCTCGAGAACTCAAGACGAATGTATCTTGCACTTCTTACGACTACCCATTGAGGATCCGTATCTGGAAGAAGGTGGACCTGAAGGATTAGGACCATTAGCTTATCAACCAGTACCTTTCTCAAAAGCAGGCAATCCTGTTATGAGTACGGTTGCTTTTCTCGCATCTGTTGTGGATCCTAGAGTAGCAGCTAGCGCGGCAAAAGCTGCCATGGAAGAATTTGCCGCGATAAAGGATCAAGTGCCAGCTGCGTTGTTGGATCAGCATCTGAGAAATGTACAAGCCAGCGCTAATTCGGATGGTAATTTCTTACTTTAAACTTAAATTATAGTGATTTACTATATTAGTAAGAATACTATATTAGTAAGAATTTTAATTAATAAATAATATATGTTTAAATAATATAGTTCTTTTATACATGTTACAGGTAAATTTGATCCGGCGGCTGGACTGGCGCAATCAGGCATCGCCGGTACAGGACCACCTGAGCCACCGGATGACACCGCGACTTCTGCTGCAACAACTCCTTCCGTACCAGCAGGTGTTGCTAATTCTCCTCATTCGGCAGCGCCAACTCCTGACGGGAAGAAGGATGAGCAAGAAAAATCTAAAGATGCAATGGATGTTGAACCATCTCAAGCAGATGTCACGAAGAAAGAAGACGAATCAAAGGAAACCGAAGAAGACGCAAAGACTACTGATCCAGAAGCTGCGGAAGCAAAGGAGAAGAAAGACAAGGTAAACTGCAATCCATAAATCAATCATTTCACGAAAACAATAAATTTCTATATTTTAGTGAGTTTAAATTTGTCTTGTGATTTGTGTACAGGTCGTAAGAGATGCTCAGCTTCAATCTGCAGCTGCAGCGGCGTTGGCGGCCGCTGCCGTAAAAGCCAAGCATTTGGCAGCGGTCGAAGAACGCAAGATCAAATCATTAGTCGCGCTCTTAGTGGAAACGCAAATGAAAAAACTGGAGATTAAACTACGACACTTTGAAGAATTAGAAACAACAATGGAACGAGAGCGTGAAGGTCTCGAGTATCAGCGGCAACAGCTCATAACTGAGCGTCAACAATTCCACCTCGAGCAGCTAAAAGCGGCTGAATTTAGGGCACGACAGCAAGCTCATCAGCGGCTGGCTCAAGAGCAGCAGCAGCAGCAGCAGCAGCAGCAACAGCAGCAGCAACAGCAACAACAACAACAAAATCAGCAGCATCCACCTTGGCAACCCCCGAACGCTCAGCAGCAACAACAACCACCGAGTCCTCAAGCTCAGCAACAACCACCACCGCACACACCACCGCAACAGACATAATTTTTTCGTGAGTTTGAATCTTGTTGATTATTGATTACACGCAATAAACGTGTAGAAGCACGCTGCTGCAATCGCGCACTTTTTGTGTATCGACATTATTTAATTTCTACAATGATAATTTTCATTCTTTTCTCGTTTATCGTTCTTTAATTATGTTGTTTTCAACTTTTATGATTTTATACTATCACACGAATTGAACGACTTTACATATTTTAAGAAATATATGCCATGAAATAAGAATAAATATGTAAGTGGTTTTTTGTATTTGTCACTTTTATTTTGTTGTTCATACACATATATTGAATCAATTTTCTTCGTATACATTGCTTATGTATATATATACGCGAAGAAAAACAATTTATGTCGAATTTTATATGCTGTATCACTGTTTTTGGTGTGTGTATATTGTAAATATTAAAAAAATAATATAGGATATACACACATTGCGGAGATATTATATATACGACGTACATATATTATTGTACACTATTATTAAATTTAATAATGCAACTAAAATCTAATCTACAAAGCTCCGTTGTCTATCAATTCCAACACTAAATCAGTCATAAGTCGTGCGCACTCGGCGCCACCGGGTGGCGGGGCTCCCGCTGGGCTATGTTTTTCCTCGCTAGTTTCCGCGCTACTAGTTTCGTACAAGTTCGGCGCTTCGTGACTGGCACACGTGCTGATTGGTAATATGTCCAACGCTAACCCCAATCCGAATCGTCCGCATCTTCGCATTTCTTCGTTTAGTCTATAAGTATCAAATAACAGATCACTGTGCTAAGCAATCTCAAACAAAAACATCTATTCAAAAAAATAAACAATAAATTTTATACAAACGTGTAAGTAGCAAATTAAAACTGTAGCCATTTGATGCATGCATTGAAGTTCTTACTATTTTTACTTACAATTTCCACATCACAGATGGATCTCTTGGCACCTGGTCTTGATTGAGGACACGTAGAGAAGATATCAGATGAGAATGATAGTGCTGGAGAAGCTGTGTCATATAAGTTCGCCTAACAATACCACTCGTGCAGCAATATAGCAAGTTTGCAAGATCAAGAGCAAGGGAACCGACCCGCGTTAGTTGGAAGTCAACTAGATAAACGGCCTGCAGAAAAGCACAATATTAAAAAAAAAAAAAAAAGAAAAGAAAATCAATTTGCAATAAGATATATCTCGCACTCGTGCCAGCTGATATTGTCAGTCTCGAATATATTTTGTGTGTGTGTGTATGTGTGTGTGTGCGTGCGCGTGTATGTGGCGCGCGTGATTACAGATCACAACGCGTAATAAATATTCCTATATTGTTGTAATTTAAATTCGCAATTTTTTTATAATTTAAAACGCTGAACAATTAAATACGATTATTAACATTAAATACGAGTGAAATATAATATATATATATATATATATTTTATATGTTTTCTTAGTATTTTTTCTTCTATATTTTTATAGACATTATATAATTTTACATTATGATATTTTCTGAAACTTTCATTACTAGTAAAACTTAATCAATGGCAATTGTATATAATACAGTAATCTTTCATTGCGACCAGGTTTAGATAAGAGAGTGAACTTTGCTGAACTAGAAATCTTTTTTAATAAGAGACCATGAATGTAAAGAAAAACATTTGAATCATATATAAAGAGAATCTTATAAATTTATATAATAAAACTATATGGAACTAATGAGTTTTTGTGTATCTCATTATTTTGAACACAAAGTGAAGATCTTTAAATTCCCCGATGATAATTAATCTCTCACTGAACATTTTTTTTATTGTAAATATGTCAAACATGCGATGTGTGTGTGTTCGTGCGCGCGCGCACTTTCTTATTTACATTTTTCTTACAAAATAAAAGTTTCACCTCTGTATCTGAGCTTAATTCATCTCGAAAGAGAATATTGTTGGTCCAGCAATCGCCATGACAGAATACAGTGAGAGATCCTTGCGCGGAAACGAGCTCGCTCATGGTACGAAAAAACACGTTTTCGTTCAGGAAGTCTTGCAATTTCGTCATGATCTCCTTTCTTTTGTCATTCATATGCGAGGGAAGCGCTTCAGACACCATTCTAATAGCATTATTTGCGGCTACGCGATAATATTGCCGATACCAATCTTCATTATCTCGGCGAAATAACGTTTCTTGTATACCTTGTTCCGGATTTGTTAATTTTGCAAACTCTTCCGGCCTTCAAACAATAAAATTTTGTATTAAAACTGAGAGATGAAGACAAACAAACAAAAACTATTTTACACAACAAGATAATAATACTAAGAGTGTTGTTTTAGAGGGTTGTCCTCGGGTTCTAATAATAATACTAGTTTTCTTTATTTTATTATACTTTATATTATTAGTACAACTTTACTTTGTAATAGTTATTCAACTGCTATTCAGAAAATCTGATTAATCAATCTCGAATTATTTCTTAGCTTATTAATATCTAGTTATTAAACGCACCTACCTTGTCTCTTTTAGTGTTAGGCTAAGCGCGTGAAAACCGGCTAGAGCCTTTAGCACATGCTTCAAATTTTCCACTTCCAATCCTTTTCGTCTGTCTGCCATCTTAAAGTTTCTCTCTCGCAGATCTTCCATTGCAATCAGATTAGCTCTAGCGGCATATATTTTTGGCACCCCACTGAACACCTTTCTATCCTTCGTCTGCAGTCTATTGAGTGCGGGCCACACATGCTTATAGAACGTGACTTCATTTCTGAATAACAATTCGCTCTTGAATGCCTCACGACGTTTCTTGGACTCGGGTAAAATTTTATAGATGATAGCGCATTTATAATTGGTCCATCCAATAAGCAACGCGTCTTTTTTTAAGAGTTTGCGCCCTTTTGCCCTGACTCGATACAACATCGAAGTGTAATTGTCACCTCTTCCCGATCCCGGCTCCTCTTCCAAACTATCAATCTCAACGTCAGACTCGTCTTCAGCAATTAATTTACGTATGTCATCAAGCGTGAGTCTGTTGCCGCTGCTATCCATAATTCTTGCGCACAACGAAAATTTTCGCTGAAAACTCTAATCTCTCTACGACAATGATTCTGATATTTTCACAATATTTTCGATTAGACCCGATTGTAACATTCTACACTTTACGATAGACCGGGGAGTTGTGCTGTCTGACGCAGGAAATGGGTATTTGAACAGCCAGAACATTGGAGGGCTCTTCTACCGCCTCCCACTGTTATCACCTTAATTAATTAATGATTCGTGCCCTCAACTCCAAGAGACAAGGACATTGATATATGTCAATCATGTACACCCGTATCGTTTAGATTCCCTGCTTGATACTTCAAAGTGCGGCACGGGTTCGCGCAATACAGAATAATGATAATATCGAAGAGGGAGAGATTCTCCTCTCCACTCTCTCTCTCTCTTTCTTTCAATTAACAAATTTCTTTTTGAGCGATTTATGTACCGGGATTTTGTACAAAAAAATATTTAATAAGTATTTTTATATAGAGTGTTTCTGTGTTCGCATTGAATAACAACATATCGACTAAAAACAGTAATCAAGTGAAAAGTGATATATTGTTTACATAGATATATGTATATATAATGTTATATATATATGTATGTATGTAATTATAATATATGTATAATATATATATGTGTATATGTGTGTACACACACACACACACATCATACATATATATGTATATTTCTACTCTATTATTCCATTCATGTATATTTCTACTCTATTATTACAGTTTTTAAGAAAGTAACATTATCGGGGACCAAATATATAATACAATTTAAATAAAGGACTAATTTTCATCAAAAGCCTGCAATTTGAAAACGTCACCTACTAAGCTAGTTAATATATTTTTCTGAGACGAGGTAAGCGGTACAGTTTTATGCAGCTTCTTAGCTATTTCCCCGGCTCCTTCTAAACTGCAAGACGTCATGTATTCCAAGAGAGTCTGAAAATATAGATACAGCTATGGTAAAAAATTAGTAGATATATACAAAGAAAAACACAAATTAATTAATATATATATTATTATTATTATTATTCACATATATATCTAAAGTATATGAAAAATATACACTTACAAAAATCGCCAATACATGCGCTTGCGCCAAACACAGTTCAAATATTTCATTTATATGTTCTTTTGTGATGACACCGACTATTAAATGTGGTAAACTATTTAATGTCGATATAACTTCTACTGCCTTGTCAAAGTTATCTCCACGAAGAAGCAGTATTATGATATTGCCTGCCACTGTATTAGATATATGTTCTAATTTTCCAGAAGTTTGATCCTGAAGAAAAAAATGTTTAGAAATTCCGAAAAAATAGTTTTATATCTCAAAAATTTATATCGTTAACAAAACCAATTACTTGTACGTGATCCCAGATAATGACTGCATACTCCGCAAACTGTGCGTTCAACGGAGAATTAGGCTCAGGCTTACAATGCACGTTCATCAAATACAATAAATTCTCCAATAAGCCTTCCTTGTCCAGATAATCGAACATGAGTATGTGTGACCAGAGTTTTGGTACGTACTGCGTGGCGGTTTGCCCGGGATGTAATTGAAGAGCTTCCAATATAGCCTTTATCACATACGGTTCCGGTACGGTTACGTGCGGTACGAGCTTGCTGTAGAGTTTAAAAAATGTTTCGAATTCTTCTGTTGCCAAAATTAACTCTAAATACGATCGATAATAGACATTTTCCTGAAATAAAAAAATAGTAGATATATGTATAATTTAAAATTTAATTTAGAGAAAACATTTTAAAGAAACCAAGTGTTTAGTTATTTTCTATATCTTAATACGATATCAACAATTTCTACGTCACATAGTTCAGAGTGATACTTAACTAGGAGTAATATAAAATTTTAAAATTTGAAGAAATACTAACTTTTATACTATCACCAATGAATTTATAATTTTCATCGATGAGAAGAAGCTCGTTCAACATTTCGCCCGCTTCACGTTTGCAATACTTCTTCGATGCCATCTCCATTGCAGTAACAAAAAAATTGAAGTCTCTCTGATCTTGAATGATAAGAGTTTCCTCTTTCAAAAATTGTAAGATTTTGATAAAGGTCTTGTACGCCGCGTCACCTGTCTCAGCAAATCAGCTCATGAGATCGACATGCAAAGTCTGCAAACTAAAAGACGGTGTACTATATACATTACCGAATTTCTGTAAAACTCGCAGTACATAATAATATGTAGTTAACGTTGGTTTTAGGTTAAATTTCGCGATATCAGCAAATACATTGCACGTCAAGTCAAGAGCTGCGCGTTTATTTTTCAGAATAGATGCTGTGTTAAGGACAGTGTTGAAAGTATGTATATTTGGTGTAATTCCGTTTTTAGCCATTGCTGTGTATATATTCTTTATCAACGTCTTTGATTGGTCATCTGCCTCTTTCAATTGTGATGTCATAGACATTACAGCATTATAGGTCTCGATAGATAACGGTATGTTGCTTTCCTGACATTCTGTGTACAAATACCAAGCTTTCTCCACCTGGAATAAAAGCATATTAAATCTTTGTCTGTCCATTATGTATATCATATATAATTTTTAACTAAACTGTGCTTAAAAGGCATCAAATAAAAATATTAGAATAAAAATATTAGATATTGTACAGCGTGGTACTTGGTCAAACCGCGTATCATAGTATTATACGCAACAGCTGCTAATGCAGGTTTTTGTTTTTTCAAAAACTCGAATAACATATCGATGTGTGGGTGGTTTCTGCAAATTGAAAATTATTTATATAAGATTGGCACGTTAATTAGAGTCAAATATAACAAAAACATATTTATTAAATATAGAAAGAGAGAGATAGTGTATTTACAATAGACTTACATCCATACAGTTTTGTTATGTGTCTGATCCAACTGAAACCAACGAGACTCCAATAACTCGGTGCTGATAGGTTCAGTATTATTATAAAAGCACAACAATTCCAGAAGAGCCTGTTTTGCTAATATTGACACTTCGCCTTTTAATAAATCATATATCAGAACAGCATTAGGAACATGACCATTTGATATCTCATACAATAATGTTTCCTCTGTTACTTTACTCTCTTCTGTGTAAATGGGAGGTGGTTCAAATGCCTGCAAGTATGCGATTTTACACTACAGTATAACTTAGTATGCTTATTGATAATTGAAAAAAATATAAAATATGTTATATTTCTAATATATTTGTGATATTTCTATATCACCTTAATTGAAGGTTCTGCTACTTTATGTTGAAACAAGTCACAATGTTCCTGACGAATCCACATTGCTGCTTTCTTTCCTGATTCCTTTGCTAAAGCAAACACACGAATTTGTCCTTTTGACCGAGGTGTCAAATAAGGATCATCATGATATTTATAATGAGGTGCTGTATAGTCTCTAGATATCGTACTTTCAAGAGCCTATGCATTTATAAATTATATTTTATAATTTATAAAAATTATTCTCTTTATATAGAATATTAAAAAAAAAGTCTACCTTTAAAATATCCGTCGGACTACGTTCTATTCTGTTCGGAATATGAATATCTGAAGATATGGACGACGTTGCAATTGACTGCAACCGTATTATAACATCTTGACATAATTTTCTGTTAACGTTTAAAACGATAGATATCAGTGACTTATAGATTTTATATATAAAAATATTAGAACAGGTTTTTAGAACTAACAAAGTTGCTAAGTTTATTTTGCAAACATTCTGAAATCATTTCGTAAATAATAAATCGAGTAAATTTCATTATAAATATCAAATATAAATATCACAGTCGAGTAAAAGTTATGATTCGTTGATTTTCTTTAATTAATCTATATGTACAAATTGAGCAAATTGTTACATACCCACGTGCAATTTTTGCCAAAGAATTCATTATGTAAATCTCCAAGAAAAATTATCTATTTTAATTTTTTTCCTCTTTTTAACCTCTTTAAAGCGCCGAGCTTAAAGGAGAAGGCGTTTGTAGATTAGGCTAGGTTAGGCTACGCAGACTGGGTCAGGTTAGGTTTGAATTGAACGCGCGGCATCTCAAGAATCACACATACACACGCATACGTGTCACGTACCGTGCGTGTGCGCAATGTGCCGTTGTGTCCGTACAAGATGGACTCATAAGTAACGATTCAACGAAAGTGTGAAATGAAGTGTTGGATGCGATAAAATTCGTGGTGGTGAACGCGGGAAATCACATGTCGTATGACTCGTTAGATTCCACAGTGCAGGAAAGCGAATAAGGATAAGTCGCATTGAGAAAGAGAGAGAAAGATATACACATATATATATAGATAGATAGATAGATAGAAATAGAGAGAGAAAAAAAGCATGCCACAGTTTCATAAAATCGAAATCAACAGGACAGAATGGGAGGTACCGGAGCGATATCAATTGCTAACTCCTGTGGGCTCGGGTGCTTACGGTCAGGTCTGGTGAGCGACAAATATGACCATGATAATAACATATAATAACATATAATTAACATATTAGCAATGTCACTTAGCGTGGAAAGACAAACGATCTCAGTAATTTTGTTTGTATCGGAATTGTTCACCGATTCGCATTATAGGTACACAACATGTGACTGTTGGAAGATTAGAATTAACGGAAAAGCGGTAAAACAAGACGCTCCTCTGTTGTCCAAATAGAGTTGTTAAAATGTCCTTTTGCATTTCCTTGTTACTCGACTTTGTTAACGGTCGTCTAACGAGTAACAGTGTAGTCGATGAACAATTTTACACAAATTGATAAAACAAGATAATTGTTGAGATGGTATTTCATGAACTGCTCGCAACCTTGACATTTACGGTGTTTCTAGCACAAAAGTTGTCGCGCGATTATTCTCCGTCGTATCGTCAAAGAAAAGAATCTTTGACTATAATTAATATGAGAGGACACATGAATTCCGAGAGCTCACGCATGCGTCAAACGCGAGAAATTTGCATTTCCGCGAAAATAGAATGTATTCGGAAATATATATAACTATATTGTCACAAAGTGAATAAATATAATATACCTATAATCTTTTCTTACTGTATATAAATCAAATGAGGTTTATCCAAAATGTAATTAACAATCAACAACGCATAAATTTTAAAGTTTGTAATACTTTTAAGTGACAAATTGTAATATAAAAAAATACAATTAGAATATCTTATTACCAAAAGAGAATACGTATTTTGCATTTTAGTTCGGCTCTTGACACGACTAGTGGACAAAAAGTAGCTATCAAAAAGCTAGCTAGACCATTTCAATCAGCTGTGCATGCAAAACGCACTTATAGAGAGTTGCGTATGTTAAAACATATGAATCATGAAAACGTGAGTAAATGCCATTATCTTAATCACTTTTTACACATTTCTAATCAATTTTAAAAATATTTATTGATTTCTTGCATAGGTAATAGGATTATTAGATGTATTCCATCCATCTTCATCATTGGAAGATTTTCAACAAGTGTAAGTATCTCATGCTTGACACATATATGAGAGATCAAAGTTTTATTTTGTTACTCTTATATATATATGATAGTATAATCTGTATTTACAATATACACAGATATCTAGTCACACATCTAATGGGAGCTGATTTAAACAATATTGTGAGAACTCAAAAACTCTCAGATGATCATGTGCAATTTCTTGTATATCAAATTCTTCGTGGTTTAAAGTATATCCATTCTGCAGGAATAATACATAGGGTATGTGAATACTTGTACATTTATGAGAAAAAGATGCAAAAGTTAGTTTTCTACATTTAATTAATTAATAGGATTTGAAGCCATCCAATATAGCTGTTAATGAAGATTGCGAATTGAAGATACTGGACTTTGGTTTGGCCAGACCTACAGAAAATGAAATGACTGGATATGTTGCCACCAGATGGTACAGGGCACCCGAAATCATGCTTAATTGGATGCATTACAACCAAACAGGTTAAGAATTGTGTTTAAAACAATTAGTAAAAGAATATAATCTTATCTGATTTCTACTTTTTAGATAAAGAATTCTTCAATGCATAGTAGTGCAATATAATTGTTGTGTATTTTTAGTTGACATTTGGTCAGTAGGATGCATTATGGCAGAGTTGTTAACTGGAAGAACATTATTCCCTGGAACAGATCGTATCCTTTACATCAATAGACAAATATTTGCTGCATCACTACTAATTCCCAAAATCGCTTTGCTTATTTTTTAATATTTCTCTCTCATTAATCGTGCACTATATGTATGTATTTTGTTTTTGTAGCAAGAAAACCATTAATATTGAATCCTTGAATATTTCCGTTTGTTTCAATTACTTATGTACAATGTCTTTTTAATGAATATGCTTTTTGCTAAGGATCTGCAACTAATATATATGTTGCATTCTATTGGTAAAATTAATTATGCAGCATATTTTTTCTCAACACATGTTTTATAGAGAGCCAGCTGCTTGAACTACTTTATTACATAACTTAAAAGTTGTCTGCAAATTGGACACAAGAAAATATAACGGAGACTCATTGTGTATTAAAAAAATGACACATTTAGAATGTACAGCATATTGCTTTTAGAAGTAGTAAAGAAAAAAATAATAATGGGAATATTTAGCATTCTTGAAGATAAATATAGTGGAGCCTTAGCAAGAGCAAACACAGATATTCATCAACTAAACTTGATTATGGAAATTTTGGGTACTCCACGAGACGAGTTCATGAAAAAAATATCCTCGGAATCGGTAAGTTAGTCTGTTCGCTTGCATCATCAATTAATGCATGATGTGCATGAAATTTTGTCATATAGGATGAATTTTATGCTTAATACTTTTCTTCTTTTATTGAAGCAAAAATATACATTTAAATGTTATTACATCTTGGCACAATTTCAAAATGCTATTACTTAACAGAAAATTGCAGTAACAAATCTGTATTTTTTAATAATAAATTTTAAAAGATTATACTTTTATGTGTAATAATACAGATTAAAAATAATACACATAATAATTAGTATACTACGTTACTTAGAGTATTCTATATTCGCAGGAAGTTATACGAAAGTTATAGAATACTCTAGCTCTCAGGTAACGATATATCTAGAAACACTAAATTGAAAAAAATTGATTATAAAAACACCAAAATAAAATTTATTAGACTTTTTAACAACACTGTTTAACTTCAAATCATTTATGCACACATATCTGGGTTTTAGATTAGTTCACTGTTTCATGAAAAATATAGCTTGTAGATGCAATGACAATATATGGGAATGGTTTAATTTACTTAATATTAAAGTTATTTCCTACTATTGTATTATATTATCACGCAAGTAGTTGTCACATATAATTACTATTGCTTTTTAAACATACCTTAACCATAAACAGACATTGATCACCTAACACGAGTGTTAGTACTCTGTGGTACTCCCACAGAAGAAACATTAAGCAAAATTACTAGCCAAGAGGTAAAACTTTTTTTATACAAAAGTTAGAAAATATATTAAATTATTAAGGAAATACGCAATTGTGTAAAAAATATTGTGTGTGTGTGTGTGCGCGCTCACGGTGTACAATCGTTTCTAGAAGATTATGATTTTACACGTATAACTTAATTAACTGAAGATAAATACTTCATGCTTGTGTGTGTAATACAATAAAATTTAATTAGTAGAATTTTTTTGTTATAAATGATAATTGTAATTAATGTACTTATGTTCAAATTTTTATAAAAATATAACTATAAAAAGATAACAAAGCGTAACAAACTGCAAGATGTAGACTAAATTCCATAGAAAAGTTTAGTTTATCTAAAATAATGAAACTATTATACATATATACATATATATATATATGATTTATTGATTTAAATTTTATAAAGTGTAACAATTGTTTAGTACAATTGATTCTTGTTATTACAGGCTAGAAATTATATCCAAAGTTTACCACCATTAAAAAAGAAGAATTTCAAAGATGTGTTTCGTGGTGCTAATCCTCTAGGTAAATGAATAATGTTTTCTTGAACATTAGATGTGTATAAAAAAAAAGCAATAATTAAAATTATTTTTACTTATTTAGCTATTGATTTATTGGAATTGATGTTGGAGTTGGATGCAGAGAAAAGAATTACAGCGGAACAAGCTTTAGCGCACCCGTATCTATCACAATATGCGGATCCGACTGACGAACCTGTTTCTTTACCTTATGATCAAAGTTTCGAGGATATGGACTTGCCAGTAGAGAAATGGAAGGGTAACGTTGTATTTTTTAAAATGATGCAAAAAGTTATTATTTTCATATTTCCAATAATAGATATTTTCTCTCACAGAACTTGTGTATCATGAAGTTGTAAACTTCATTCCACAACAACTACCTACCTTGTCTTCGACAATTGAAACAACTTCGGATATGTAAAGATATAATTATTCTTAAGCTGAATGTAGATTTTAAACACACACAATAAGATAAACCTAATTATAATTGATAATAGGTAACCATGAATAATGAACATTTATATACGGTTATCATATATATACACATATATAACTCACTGTATATAATTTATAGTTATAGTATATATTTATAGCATAAATATATTTTTAATATATATAGCATAAAAATATTTTTGATTATTCAAACTTAAAAAAGAATTAGACCACATTTTCTCGAGAAGAAAGAAAGAACAAGAAATAGTACTGGATTATTGATTAAATACCAGTTTGTTAATATTTACTCGTATGTAATAAGTACTTTATATAGAAATGTTTTAGACTTTTTATTAAGTACCATCTCTAGTCTACAAAGAGGAATTGCCATGCAATTAAATCATCATGAAAGATAAGTGAAAATATATCATACAGGAATTATAATAAACTCTTACCTTACACATACACATACATGCACATAGAGAAAGAGAGAGAGAGAGAGAGAGAGAATCAATTTATATGAATAACAGAAAGATTAAATTTAGCCTCTTAAACTTCCGTATCAAAGTTTAAAAAATAACTATACTTATTATTACTATGATACTTATTATTTTTTAAATAATGCTACTACTTATAAAATAGAAAAATAACAAGTATAACTAGATGCTTAATAAAGTGACCAATGCTTAAAAATCTAAAAAAGAATAATAATTAATAGAAAATAATTGTAAAAACATTACAATAAACGACATGAATTATATGCGTACGTGATGTTTTATTGCGTATTGCCAAGTAAACATAGAATTATACACAGATTTGTACACAAAAACTATATATACGTATGTATTTATACTATCAAAGTGTAAACAAAATTATATAAAAAAAGAAATATATATTTATATACTTGAAATAGAAATAAATCAATTTATATAATACCCTTTCCTTAAGCTTTAGTCATTTATTTTCAACAACACGATAGATACAATGTGTCATTCATCTATTTTTTTTCATTACGTCTTTAAATTTTTGTGCAGTTTTAATCTAACAATATAATGATAAGTCAATTGTTATAGTTCTGATATATTCCTACTTAGACTTAATTTTTTTCCAAAAAAAAATATTAGTTAACTACAAATCTAAAATGAAGAATACATTTAAATACATTTTTTGATATAAACATATATACACGCGTATGTACTGATAAAGGTTAAATAACCCTAGTCGGTTTTATATCGCAAGAACATACATTCTTTTTAATATGTCAAATAAGTGGACCGAAGATGACACTGAGAAATTAATAATGCTTTACGGACAATATCAATGTTTGTGGAATCCACTCGATCCTGAGTTCAATAACAAATTGTTACGTAGCAAAGCTTATCGGGCAATAAAGGACTCTATCAATATTCCTGGATTAACAATATGCGATTGCATAAAGAGAATTGCAAACTTAAAGAAGGAATACTGTTACGAGCTGTCAAAAATTGCCGCAGCTATATCTTACGAAAAGTTGTACATACCAAAAGCAAAATGGTTCAAAAGTGTACACGCCATATTTTTCTTTCGAAATATGCCATCGTTTTATTACAATAATTTCGAAAAGGTATAATGTTTAACGTTCAAGATTAGCAGTAACATTTAGCAGTATTTAAGAAATTATTTGTTAGAGTTTTCAATTTACTAAACCACGCATACACACACATATGATGTAATAGTAAAATTATAAAACTGCAAATAGCATTTATTGTGTCTTTTGTGACGTATGAATATATTTATAGCAAGACGCAAACAAACAAAGATTTATTAACGATAACGCTACTCGAGACAATGCTTTGACCGTAGCTTTTGAGAAAGCAGAAAATAAAAATATTAGCTCGAGTAACACTAGTGAAACGTTTAAACTTCAAGAAGAGTTGACTTTAAAACTGAGGTCATTTGCTATACTTATAAATTATTAGCTTTTGTGACTTTAAAATAATATGAAATAAAATTACAAGAATAGTTTTCAAGTGCAGAGAAAGTCCGATTTATTCTGCTTTGAAGCCGCAAGACTCCCCGAGTCTTTCCAAAACAATACAAACGGTTGATATTGGAGTAAGGACCAGTATTGATATCGCGGAGTGTGAAACGCAGACGGAAGTACTTTACGTTAGAATAAAAACATATTATTAAAGATATATAGCAGTTTTTTTGTTCAAATATAAATAGTGACTATATTATACAGGAGCAAAGCTATGAATTACGCGACCAGAAAGGAAAAAAGGTTTACACATTAAATAACAAGTTTTATTCAAGTTAACGATTCTCTAAGAGAAAAAATTATAAGATGTTTTGTAACAGGATCGGTCCACGTTGGGTAATATCTCTGTAAAAACGCACGATAGAACAAAATTTGATGATACTTTTGATATATTCGGCAAAAGCGTGGCATTCCAGTTGCGAACTATCGATATACGTAAGTGAATATACGCATACAATCAGAGGTATAAGAATTATACCGCTTATTTGTTTTCAGAAACTGCTGTGGAACTAGAAAAAGAGATACAAAATTTAATGACAAAGGCGCGATTAAAATCTTTAGAATCTAAGCTGATGAGCCAGATTAGCATTTCAGTTTGCTGTTGTGAGTGCAACGACTGTAAAATAATGTGTAAAAGTGAAACTTGTAGCTGTGGTTTGCCATTTAAGGAATGTTTATTATTATCAAAAATAAAACACAAGACTTATGAAGTTTGATACAAGTAACAGGTGAAAAATAAAACCTAAAGTAGCTGTGAAAAGTTAACTCCTTTTTTTTGTCAAGGTAGCGAAATAAACACGAATGTTTTTACTTCAAATCCTATTTTATTATATGAAAATGTAGAATATGCAGTATTTCTCATTGCAAAAATTTATGTATACTTATTATCAAGAATTAAAGCAGCTCAGGATATATAGCATCACAGAAAGTGAAAGAGAATATTTGGATTTAACAAAACAGTATAAAAGACATTTGTTTTCTCGTACTATTTGGTTTTACATATATATTGTATACTTTTAAATCTCTTATATACCGCAATTCAAATGAACGTGTACAAATCAGTGGTGTACATAGTCATTTAAGATTATTAATTGTTTTTCCTGAGAATACGCAGTTATATATATATATATCTCGGTTTTCTTTTTTGAACGAATAATACACGAATAGATATAAGAGTTTAAATAATAATTTAAAATGATTGAATTTACTAAAACATTTTACTATGCATTTATATATATAAGAAATATGTATATTGTACTTCTACAAACAAAACTTGATGACAAATTTAAAAAATAACAGCAGTTAACTGATAACACAAGAAATATCTATATTGACAAGGGAACACACTTTTGATGTTTGCTGATTGAATCAGTGCATTTTCGTCGATAATATAATCTGGATTAAAAATAAACAATCTTGCAATAATACTGTCAATATTTTGAAGACACACTCTTTGGGAATCGAATCTTCTGTTAATTAATACATATGTATATGAATATTTTGTATATATACAATTATTGTACTTCCAACATTCGACTCGTCAGGAATCCTTTCCTGCCATCTGACTAGCTTCAAATACATAATTTTTATTTCGCTTCTTGAATACTCGATGCTAGCTCAAGGCTATGCTGTGTGATAAAATGATGATAGGTTTTCTGAAAAGAAACGTAATTAAGATTTGATTTATAAATGTGTATTGTAATATATATTCAAACATGTATTGCGGTTTTACTGTAAAAATTTAATTTGTTTTCTTTGCATCCGCTTTGTCGTCTTTAGCTTGTCCACGGCCTAACAGTTTGGCGAGCGAATCCCAAATTCCGCCCAGAAACAAAGCACAGAAAAGATTTTCAAACGGCACAAATGGATCATGAATGCCAAGCAAAATTGATGATAACTATAAAAAGACATTATATTGTTAATATATTTCATTTTATATACCACTGAGTTAAACATGCAAATAAACAAAAAAAAATAAAAAAAAATAAAAAAAAACTAAATTTGTAGGATTCTACCTTAAAGTAAACGAAGAAGATAACAATGCCGAAATACACAAGAGCATGAGGTGCAGATATAAGATCAGTCTTCTTATCTAGCACAAAAATGATCGATGCAACCATGGATGCTTTGGTGGGACTGTAAAATAATTTATAATTTTTAATATTTCCTTGTTTGTTAAAAGAAAACTATACATGTGTAATATGTATATATAATTTGAAGTTTAACTTTTTATGTACAAAAAGTATACAAATTTCACGTACAAACTTGGTTGCATAAATTCCATTGCGGTTGGTGTCCATACGCCACGTATAAGACGTTCAAATAATTTTATAAATCCAGCTCCATTACCTATATAATTTATTTATGTTAAGTTTCAATCAGTTTTATATGCTGTCTATATTAGCTTTGCACATATCTAATGTAAAATGAGTTTCTAATAATCAACCTTTTAATGTTCCGATCAATATCATAATAAGATATGCATTTGGATAAAGTTTCCCTGCATGAGTTACTCCATCATATACCTTTTTACACCTACAAAAAATAGTATGTACACAACTTGTGGATAAAAAATATAAAAACTATATACTTGCCTATAAACTTCCTTCATTGCTGCACATATTATTTTTACAGGTAAAAATTTGGCTATTTTATATCCAATGTCAAATGGCGTGTAAAATATGACATACCTGAGAAAGATTCATGACAACTTTGTTTCTTTCAACACGCACATAACATACATTTTATAAACTAAGAAGTATAATAGTTTGTATTTATTACTAACCAAACCACAGTTGCTACTATCACTTGTGGTGTATTTTTTAAAGGTGCGAGAATTGGTTCTCCCAATAATCCATTACACAACATACCACTTGCAAAAACAACTAGCATTGTAGAAAGCCAACATGATAAAGGATGTTTTCGTGAAAATGTTTGTGCACCTGGATAAATCAAAATTTTTATCTTATTTAGATTTTGTTATTTTATTTTTTAATATATATTTTAAGCAAAACAAAATCCATCTTTTTTCAAAAATATATTACAGCTCTAGATAAAAGATTATGTGCAGAATGTTAATTTTTTTACTTATATTGTTTGAATATATCGCTATCATGATAAACTGTGACAAAACATACTGTTTAAAATAGGTCAGACAGAGAATCCTTATAAGTAAAACACATTCTATACATAGTAAATTCTATATATAACAGTGTTATAACTTTCTATCAATAAAAATAATTGGATCACATTTGAGTTATGAGTATTTTTACTTATTTAGAGACCTAAAAAAGTATGTATGTATATATTTTAAAGAAACTGGTTTTGAAAGAGTCTTTATTTTGGACAGTTCTAATCATATATGTGTGTCTGTATGTGTAGTTGGCAAGGTGTATACTGAAATAGATTATCTGGGTCTTATGTTATTGCCTTGAGATAGAATTATGATAAATGTGCCAAGAAGAGCAAGTATAAAATTGACATTTGATGGTGATTAATTTTTATTGTGACAATGTAATCATCTTGGAAAAAATAGTTTTTATATATTCTAAGATTTTCAAGTACAAGATATGCCAACTTATGACTATAAATTATAAATATATTATATATAATACATAACATTATGAATATATAATACAGCAAATTTTATATTTTTCGGATACGAACACCAAAAACTAATTTTGAAGTAATTTCAATTAAAAGTTTGTGTAATTTACTCTTTGAAAATATTGTGCACCATCTTACATCCGTGTTTTTATAAGTAGATTGAGTATTTGGTGAAATAGTAGCATTTAGAAATATCTAGATTATGTGATCGTTCCAAGACAGTTTTCCAAAAGGAAGAAAAAAAGAAAAAGAGACAGAAGAAAGGAGAGAGGAGAAAAAGGGAAAGGAAGAGGGGAAAGGGAGGAGAGAGAGAGAGAGAGAGAGAGAGAGAGAGAAAGAGAAGAGAAGCAATGACAGTTGCCGATCAGCACAAATATGTTCATTTTTATATCGAATATATTTACTATATATTATATATCTTTCTTGTATTATAAAAGGTATAATTCTCTGAACTTTCTAGTAGTCTAAATTTAGAAAGATTCTTTCTACAATCAGACTCGAAAGTTAGTGCAGCAACTTTTTGCCATCAGAAATACATTAAATTAAGTATAGATAAACAGAGATATGTCTGTTTATTCGCGTGACTTCAGTTCGCGATGTCAAAGGATAAATGTTTTAAATTTTGTTTGAAAAATTGTGCAAATTATATCCACATTGCTACGATAAAAAGCACAAGTTTCAAGCTGGCTAATTAGACTGTATTCGAGCGCGGGAAAAATTCAGCAATAAATCGACGGGAAAGAAGAGCACCGTGTCAATATAAAACATACAGCCGTAAATAAAAAACATCACGGATATGATGATCGCGGATACTCAAGGGATAGAGCGAGGTTATTTCTAAGAGAGTACACAACGAGAAATTGTTGCAAAAAGATGGAAAGAAAGAGACAGCTGGATCCCAGAAAATTACAGCGCCGTGAGCACTGTAAATTTAGAAACGGCCGTACAGAGCCAAGCTTACCCGGTCCTAGATCCTCCCTGACGTGCAGCGCGCACAGCACGCAATACGCTATATCGAAATACGGGAACATTTTCAGTTTGATGATCTGATTGGCCATATCTAGAAACGCTTCGGGATCCATCGCGAACACGATATGGTGGTCTCCTGACCGCCGGTGAGATGAACAACAAAAACCTCACACGTTTTATCTTCTTTTTCTCGTTCCCCTTCCGTCCCAGTACACCTTCTGTTTCTCGATTTAAACCGCTCGTTGTCGAGCGTGTCGCGAGCAACGCTGACTATGCGCTGTCTGCTACCAACCGGCCGTCCTGTCGTCTGCTAGGCTAACCCAACCTCGCTATCAGAGGCAAATAGAAAAAAAAAATAGTATCTTTCTATTTCATCGGTAAAGTATTAATGTTCATGCAAGTCCCGAATGGTACCTGCAGATGGCCGCAAACTACATACGATAATGCCATTGTTCGATAAATTATCACGTACATTTTATTTTAACAGATTTCCTATATTGCCAACAAAATATTGATACAATTACTGACAATTGATCAAAGAAATAATGTATATATACACACACATAGTTTTTAGATTTACAAAGTATATATATATTATTAATGATCAACTACCGATGGTCAATATTATCAAAAGTAGTAATTATATTTAGATACTCTAACTTATCAATTATATTTAGATACTCTAACTTATCAATTAAGTATAATTACATCAAGACATGTTTTTGTACGAAATGAAAAAATCAGCAAAGAAAGTGTCGCTCTGTAGTCTATCATATCGACAAATTGTAGATTGTAGCAGATTATAGCTGTGATAACATGCGCCTACGTTGAAACTCGTCAATGGCTGTGAAGTGGAAGGTTTGGTTTGATGCATATATGGTTCAAAGAACCGAACTTAGCTGGTCCATACGTGAAGTAGGAGGACTTTCTGGAGCAGAGAGAAGACTGATTGTGAGAGCGGTCACTGCCGCATTTTAACTATTATAGCTATACTATTCTGTTCGATAGCGCTATGTCTACGGTGGTGCACATTGACAACTAACCATGTCCACAAGCGGTTTGCCGGTGCGTGTAGAGCATGCATCTTTGCATACCAATCACGCTCCTAACCAATGCGCTGAATTCCTGTCTGAGCTAAAGCCAGGCTGCGTTCGAAAACACACCACTCGTGTATATTTTATCTTTATTGCTCATTAGATACAAAACAAAGATAGAATGATGCTCATGTGCACACGAGTAATGTTTCCTGAACGTAGCCCTAGTGCTGAAAGATGGAAGCTTTTTCGGCCAATGAGGTAAATGCAATGCGCGGCGCGGATGCGCGCAGAATCGGAGCCACCGCGAGCAACGTCAGAGTGAGCGTGAACGTCCGCCGAGATACAGCTTCTTTCGATGTTCCTCCAGATTTTCGGCGTTTCTTTTATATTGTGTTGGCATCGCGTATATTCCGCAGGACGATCACCACGCTTGCATGCGAGTGCTTATCGATCCGCGTAATCGTCCCTCGTTCTTGTGTATTTTCTCGTACGAGAGATACACGCAGCGCTGGTCAATTATCGGTGCTTTTAACATTTTCGGAACAGAGCATTGGAGCAGCTCCAAGAAAAGGGAAAAGAAAAACAGACAGTGTATATATATGCGTACATGTTTTTTACGAAGACGTACGCGATCCTGATTACACTAAATATACTCAAAAAATAAAACTGTGTCGAATAGAACACCGTGCGATTGATGACTTCCAGCTAAATTCGCACGGCGCGGCCGTAATTTCGCGAAGACAGTGGACATGCCTGACTATGATGATGGAACCGTGAGAACGGAATGTGTTGTTTCGAAAAAGCCGGACAATAAGACGTGATCAGTAAATCGAAAGTCGAAAATCGCGTGCGCTCTTTTGACATTCATCAGGAAGAATATAGAGTGTGTCGTGAGATGTAAATACGCGCGCCCGCCCTCTGTTTCTCTTGATTCTCCGCGCGTTTTGCGCCGTTGTCGGATTACCGGCGATAAAATCGGAATTGTTCGCAGTGGTGATTTGAAGTGCTTTCAACAATTTGACTTTATTTCCATCATATGTTATTGAACATCTATCGGATAGCATCGAACGTCTTCGAAATTTCTGAGATCTCGAGAGGTATGTAATTATGTTGTATATAATGATTATACGGGGAAAATGTTTTAAAACAACTTTGATTAAGTTAATTTTGACGATAAAATCTTGTTGCCATTTAACAGTCTATATCTATATATACATATATTAATTGTAGTGAAATTAAAGTTATAAAAACTTTATTATCTATATCTATGCTCCTCGATATTGTAGTTAAACGAACGACTTTGAATTGATTCGGTCTCAAGAAAAATATTATTTCTCATATAAATTTCGAATTTGCTATTATTTTTTTATTACACTTTTGCCAACGAAAATGACTCCGATGTTATCACATACTATATGCAGTTGAAATATTATTGTTGCTTTTGTCACCTTGTACATAATGTTATATATTAAAGGTAAACCGTTGAAGGTTTTCCTTTACAAGGAAATTTCGGTTGCACCAAAGCAATGATAGACATTTTAATAGAAAAATGAAGAAATAGCGTTGCAGAAATCGATGTACATACATTTGTGGTCAGCGGTTTATCAGTTATCATCTAATTTTAAAGAAAATAAAATTTTCCCACGCGCGCGATATACACTACGCACATTATTTAAGCATCGCGATATTATTTAATAAAACATTTATTTGTCGGCACATCATTGCATAACAGTGATTGAAATTGAATAGTACATTCACATGTTATTAGAAATAACGCATAAACGTTAATAATATTCGTCGCTTCAATTTGTTTGAATATTATATCTCCAAAAAGAATATTTTTCTCTTACATTTGATAGTCGATAAAAACAATGCCAAATACCGTTGCAAAATTTTGTATGTGTTATATAGAAACAGATTGAACAATTGTATATGGTAGTGTCTAACTCGAGTCTTGTCAGCAATACAAAAAAATGTTGACGAAATGCCGAAAGTGCAGTGAATCTATAGTAAGGGACTGAACGGAGGTCTGCACGCGCTTGTTTCCAATTTAGAATTTATTTTGCATAAGAAATGTTTGCTTAGCTCGCTGACCATACTCGTACGCGATAAATTGTGCAAATATTTGTGAAAAATATTATACTGCATTGGCAACGGCTTTTTTTTTTACATCAAAGCTCGATTTATCGAAAGAAGAAGATTTCACAAAATCTTGTAATATACAACATTCGATGAGCATTCGGAGCATATCCAATTACGGAATGCAACCGCGTTTACGGCTGAGTCACTTAATTCGCTTACAAAGTTTTATAATGGAGAAATTATTCAAGGCACACAAATGTCATGACAAAGACACGGCACAAGTAATATCGAAAATATTAACGTTAAAAACTCGTATGT
This sequence comes from Pseudomyrmex flavicornis, assembly GCA_014825475.1. Classification (NCBI taxonomy): domain Eukaryota; kingdom Metazoa; phylum Arthropoda; class Insecta; order Hymenoptera; family Formicidae; genus Pseudomyrmex; species Pseudomyrmex flavicornis. The sequence continues at coordinate 114,288 of QVNW01000006.1, forward strand.
ACATATATGAAAATGCATTTGATATCTTTCCTGAAAATGTATTATCTATGAGAATACATGTATATGTGCGTATTAAATATCATGTGGAACGATCATATTTAAGATATTTCTCAATGCTTCCGAAAGCTTCCTGATTGTAACGTTTTTGGCAAAAAACAAAACGTACGTAATATTTCTTATTGATGAAACATAAAACTTATAATTTTCGCGTTACATTTATACAATCCCTTTTTATATTGTATACACCGTCGACATATTAAGATTGATCGATTGGGTTTGGTTGAGCTATAGTGTGATAGAGTTAACGGAGTAAACATACGGCCAGCCCATTGTAGAAAGAAAGATTAGTATGTCTCTGAGAAAGTCTCAGGGTGAGACCAAACTGCGAATAGAGGCACGTGTTTCCAAATCGTGTACAGTAGTAGTAGTTCCGTTGTCCTCTTATCCCGATTTAGATCCGCTGCCATGACACATACATACGATGTGTATTTCGTCACTGTAAACAGCGCGGATCTCGTTATTGTCGCTTCGTGGCTGAGGAACCGAGAGAACGCATAAGCGAAGTATACATATATGTATGTACATCGAACGAACGTGCCGAGTGTTCATTCATAAAAAACCTTGTTTATTTTTAGATAGCTGTTTCAAAAGGACGTGAAAAGAGAAAAATAAGAGACAAATAATATAATTTAATTTTAAATTCTAGAATATTATCGCGCAATCTTAATATCATAAAAATAAAAATAAAAAAAGAAATTTATCAGAAAACTACTTGATTTTTATAATCGATATACCTATATTTTCGAAATATTTGTCAGGAGAGAAAAAATTCCACAATTGTGTCAATTTTAGTTTTTTAATTCTGTAACACGATAAAGATGTAAGTCAAAATTTCTTTGTGTGCTAGTATAAAATACGTGTTTGAACATTTTATTATTAAAATAAAAGTGTTCATCATACATGTGATATGCAGTGAATCGGGTTGGAACCGTTTGTTTGGAATAAAAACAATTTGCTTTCGTTACATGAAAAATCAGTAAACGTGCGTGCATTCGGAAAATATATTATCTCCATTTGTACGATAACGACGACGACGACGACGACGTTTCAGGGATAGTCAAACCTGGGTGAAAGTTATTTCCAGTACGCATGCTTCAAACACTTCAAGTATTGTAGATATTGCTGACTTGAATAAAAGGTGATAAGAGAGTGTGCACGCAAGTATTTTGCTCTATCTCATAGATAATGTTTATCATTCTTTTTCTATCTCCGCGTACATAGGTGCGAGACTTTTTTTTACTTTGCTTGCGAAGGGTTGAAAGTCAGTCGGTTCGTTTCATCACATTGCGACTTTCTTTGAAGGCACGCGCGGCTCTTCTCTGAATATGAGAATTACGTATAGCAAACCTCATCTTCATCGAGGACGCGCCTAGCACTCTGCAGATATGCAAAACATCTAGCTTGTTACATGAAAGTTCGTAAATTTAGATGTTCTTGTAGCCGTTAATTGTAAGTGGTAACTGATCACGTCAAAAGACGATCATGAAATTAAGCGAGCATGAATATTGCACTTTACGTGCAAAAACTTTTGTCTTGGAATCATCTCATTACAATAAAAACTGCGCACTTGAGTTTAGTATTTTTTTGTAAGAAAAGTTTGTTTTTAAATTTTCATTCTTATTTAAAACGACATTACTAGGACCGACACTTAAGGTTTTTTACTGCAAGATTACTATTTTACACCTTAGTAGTGACAAGTGACATACTTTGTGTAGCAAATGTTCTCACAAATGATAGCAACAATTTCACATAAAGAGAGAAGTAATAAACTATTTAATTGCGTGACGCGTTTGTCGTAAAAAAAGAACGCAAATTTACTTTTGTCTGGCGCGTTGTTCGTTGCATGAAGCAAAATTTGTATATACGCGTAAAATTAAAGTCAGGCAACGTAACACCGTATCGCACTAAAGTTCCGTTTAATTCATAATAACCAAAGACCCGAAACTAATCGACTTCATCTCCGCAAAAAATGTATTGATGCAAGCAAGACGACTTAGGACATGACGTGAAAACAGATTGACATTAAGCGCGTGAGTTTGACGCCGAAATAAAAATCCGCAAAAGCTATCGTCTTTTGTCTTATACATGTGTCGCGGGACGGATGTAGGTTATAACTTTGTATCCTGTTTGTCGAAGCCATTGTTTTCGTTTTCCGATCGATTTTATGTCTTACACAAGTGTAGACTTCACACGCCTTCTCTATTTTGCTAGCAACGAATTAATTCCGCTACAGCGAAGTCGTATGTTGCACTAATATAATAACCGAGAAAACTTGGCTAATAAAATTCTTATTTAACATTATATTAATATCAATTTTGCGTATTTTTTGTTAATAACATCTTTATATTTTATTTTAAAATTGTTTTTCTCTTTAAATTTCTCTTAAAAAAAAAAACGATTTATTAAGTTCGATTTCATATCTAATGACATGGATTAGAGACCATTGCGCTCAATAGAAAACACGAGCGCGGAACGATTCACTTATGCCTAGAAGAACTGAACTCAACAATAAACGAGATTATATTTTACATTTGTAGCAAGCAATGGGCGTGGCACCGACACCTTTTGTGTTATGGTGCACGTACTTACTCGCTCGTCTTTTGTTTTGTACGCTGCAACAAATAAGTCATTCCGGATATCCTTGGTTGATCCAAGATGAAAGAGCAGTTGTGTAAAAGAACGCGACTCGAGAGTAGTGAACGTTCCCAGAGAAAAAATACCGTATCGACCGAACGTGTTATTTCCTCGATTACTTCGACGCGATTGCCGCATCGCGAATTGTCACTTTATAGTACATGTTTGTAATCTTGCTTGCGTCAATGTCCTATTTTTCACTTTTTTTTCTTTATTTCACGCAAATCTCGCCGTCGCGAACGCATTTGTGGTGTCAGAGCGCACATGTGCTTTGAAAAGTATCGATTCTCGACAAATACTGTTAATCGACCGTTTTAATGTATCAATGAACTTAAGATACTGTTAGATTTCAATAGAATTCAAAGGGTTTAACTCACGACATGTATCGTGCTAATTGTTATTTATTTTATATATGACGTTGTTATTTATCTCAAGTATCTCGTCTAATTTTCAGTAGATGACGACGTGGTAGGTCAATACGTGTGTCTTAGATAACACGTGTTAATATCTACCGCGCGAGTTGCTTGATTCGAATTGCGATAATAACTCCTTTTCGTCGATCATAATGCGAGAGAAAGCGTTTGTAACAATCGATAATCAGTACTTAAATTTTACAGCGATTTATCATAATAAACAAGCGCAATGCGTAGTACACTGGCTGAAACAATTTGAGCGAGTACTACAGAGCGTAATTAAAACGCAGTAAATTTTAGTGCACACCGAACGAAACACTCGGATGTTTTGTACGACCTCGCATATCGATCTTTTCTTCCTCCTCCTCTTCCTCCTTCTCCTTCCCTTCCCTTCTCTTCCTCTCTTGCCTCGTTCATTGTCGGCGATTAATTGCACGGTAGAATCTCTATCTACACATATATCCGCACTGAAATGTAATTTAATCATCGAATTCTCGTCACATGTCGTGTTGTAGTTATTACGATGGTTATGTTTCGGGAATTGATAATTATTATCATGTTTTCTTGTTAATTGTCGGGTAGCTTGTTAATTTTATCAAAAGACATCACGAATTTCAATTCTTAGCGAACTAATTTACAAATATAATAATTTTAATTTCTGCAATTATAGATAACATTTACACACAATAACGATCGTTACAGAGATTGTTTTACAGAATAAAAATAGGTTTTTCTGAAATTTTTTGTAAGGATGTTTAATGTTGTTAGAAATAATTTTTTATAATACTGGAATGTAAGAGATGAGGATTATATGTAAAATCTTCGAAAGTGTATTTCTTCGTTGTTCTTATATGTTTTTGTTGAATTATTTTCTGTTGCATCTGCTGACACTTGCACCGATGTGCAAACAGTAGGATTTTTGCAGTTGCAACATTGCGAGGCGTGTTTAATGCAAAAAAGTCGAGGAAACGGGATTCGAACGAACGCGGAGGTCATACATTTGAGATTGGCTGCACGCTCAGAAAATCTGTGCGCGAGTGTCGTAGGCAAATACAGCGATCAAGAACAGCTCCAGTGCAGATGTATGCGCGCGAGACGAAAGAGAACGAAAAGCCGGTCCTCGGTAGAACACCTGCTCCACAGGTATACGATCCTCTCCACTGTTCTTCGCGCCCGTTACCGCGTAAATCTTGCAACATTCTTTTATTTCTTCTTTCACTGTGATCAGTTCAAGACTGACAGTGATTATATTCTACGTGATTATATTATATTCTTTTTCTTTTTAAGGAAAAAAATATAATAGAAGTATAATAGAGTATAACTTTACAACGCGCCACGTCACTTATTTAAGTTTATATATGCACATATTCGTATAAATATTACTTACTACTTTATACATCATTTCCGAAATTTTACAAGAAATCTTAGCGATGTTTGTAACATCAAGTCATGATTTTTGGATAAACTTGGTGGGAGGAGAAAAGAGAGAAAGAGAATGAGAGAGAGAGAGAGAAAAAAAAACACTGATTTAAATTACCGCACAATAACGTCGTTTGCAGAAAACCAGTTTGCCGGGTGTACAGTCTGTTCTTGTGAAGCTATACAATGTTTGAAGAACTTAGGTCACTACCAAACCACAGACTTACTAAATCACACGGAGCAATTTTGACAAGTTGAGAAAAGTTATTAAATAATTAATGAGATTTAGTATATTTCTCTCTTTATACGATTCTTTATTGCAGTCTTAAATGCGATATTTTAAATTAATTATTAATATCTCACTTTTGAAAAAGAAGATAAAACATTTTTTTAAATAGTAGTTTCGTTATAGAAATCGAGAGCCAAATGTATATATGTAGATGAATACGTTAATGGTCCCACTTCTGAACTTCTTAACGTGTTGCTTGCAGCGAATCTTGCAGCTGCATCGCTCGTCGTTTTGTATCTTAACACATTGCAGACGAGAGCTACCAGAATTCTCTATCACACAACACGGTGAATTCTCAAAGCCCGCCGGCAATATGTTACAACGTTAAGCAGTTTCATTCGTTGGGGAAAGCATACTGTTAATTACTTCAAGGATAACACATCTTTTGCTGCATTGTTATATTGTAATCTTGAAAACCCGGTAACACAGGGCTAATAAATTTTCTTCTTTTCCATATCAATATTCCCACAAAATTTTACGCACAAATGATAACGCGATATAAACCCGCGTTTTTTTCTTGAATCTCATTGTTATAGTCGCTTTTACGATAAGTACTTTTGCAACTTTGTTCTGCTTTCTACGTAAGATTATGTAACGTGTAGATATACATATAATACGTGTATACATTGTATCGCAGTTGAGCTATGATACGAATTTCCAATTACGATATTTTTATCATATTTTTCATTTTGTGTTAACCGCTCGCTATTACTTCGGATCTGAGTAACTTTCACAGCAGAGTTGCTTAATGACATGGTAGAACCGGACAATCACTACAGAACACCTGCCCCGGACGTATTTATGTTAGTCGATCCCTCTTTCTTGATTCTGACACCAGTGAACTCGCGTAAAGTACTAAGACGTCTCGCCGTCATATGCAACTCGCTCGGCCCAACGACGCTCTCTTTAAGCAAAATATATCCTTTACGTTGCCGTGATGTGATAACAGCGGTGATAAACGAGTCTAGACGTCACGAATATATGGTATCATACAAATATTAGAGGCGTTTTCATATAATATGCCTCTTTTTCTCTCTCTCTCTCTCTCTCTCTCTCATAAAGCTATTAAATGCGCTTTGTCCGCGTATAACGGAATTTTCTAATATCGAGTGTGTACACTCGGCTTCTCGTTGTTCGTTAACATTACATTCCAGACGAATCGAGTTTTCCTTTTTCTATTTTTGTTTTTTTTGATGGTCATGCGACAGGATTTAATATGTCGCTCGGTTCGCTGCTGGCTACAACAAGCAGTTTTACAAGCGGCTGTTCATGCAGGGTGAATCGATGATATTGAACTTTGAAGTGGTCTTTATGTTAAAATGATATCGCGACAATAAAGTGTAAAACTCCGAAAAATTTTAACGCGAAAATGTAAAATACAATATTTGTTGACAAATCGCAGTATGAGATTTGTTTCAAAGCTAAGAGGACACGTGAGATTGCATAAAGGATTTTATATGTAATTAACTAAATTCTTCAGAAAATATATTAATATGAATATACACGTATGGATTACACATATGTGTATTTTCTATGCTTATGTATAATTAACGATTCAAACTCTGCTTAAGTAGAAAAAAACATCTCGTATAGATCATGCATGCAAATCATCACGGAAGTTAGTATACACACATATACATGTGTTATAATCTCCAATGTATAATAATCTCATATTTTGTGGGATTAGATATAAATTTTAATTCAACGACTGTTACTTTTAACATTGATTTAAGAATTAATTATTGACCGATTGTGAATATAATTTTTAAACAATATATTAGTAAATTGCATTATTAAATTGCAATATATTAATTATTGAAGTAAAAAAATTATATATTGATTTTAAAATATTGCAATATCAGTATATTTATATTAGTCTCAGAGAAGATATTAGTAAAAATCATAAATTATTTTTTTTTATTCAGAATTACACTGACAAACGAACTGCTTATATCGGGCAAGTTGAAAATGATAATTAATGCCACGAACTATACATTTTTTATGTGCGCGCGGCATTATTCGTGAGCGTGCTTGTGTCTTCCGGCACGTGCTTCGAGACATTATTCGCACGTGTGCGGTAAGCGCGCGTTCTGTTTTGCATTAAAATGCGATTACAACGAGCTTTGATGTCAAAGTCCTGGGAAAAGTCAATATCCTTGCAAAAAGAAGGATACTATTAGAAAGGCTATTAGAGAGGGTCCTCACTTTTTTGTATCAGATGTTTATTGATAAAATGTTTGTCGTTCGTTTTCTCGTTAGCGCGATCTAATTTCAATATTACATCACAGGCTGACTAAAAATAATCAAAAAGCCACAGTTTTCATCTTTTCATAAAATTTCATAGAATTTCATTAAATTCTATAAATAGCTTTTATATATAAACATCACTATAAGCGTTATTTATTTTTTTACTAGTTTTTGTATTCCAAACATAATATGTCTTCGGTTTTTCAAAGTGAATTTTTTCTAGATTCCATTCTGATATTTTTAAAAAAATAACGGCTATGTGTTATATATACAGGCGATATCGTTGAATAAAGGACGATTAGGAATTGATTACCGCATGCAGGAGTGGACAATGCAACGTTTACTTGTACTGCTCCGTGTATTTCCGACAACCATTGATAGTCCAGCATAAAGAGACGGCTTCAGATAATAATGCTTTGTGTATTTCATAGAGCTTATAGATATGAAGAGCTTATAGATATGAAATAGCCTATTCAAGCAATGAGTGGGAAGTGCGAGCAAGATCTGAAAGAGAGAAGATATACTTCTGTCCTGCTCACGACTGTTTTTCTGGCAGTTTGAACTTGATAAAAACATTTCGATTGGCGGAGCGTTGTTATGCACAGAGAGAGAAACAATCGTGAGTAAGACAGAAGTATATCTTCTGTCTCTCAGATCTTGCTCACAGCTTTTCGCCGCTATTCCCACTCTATATCTATAAGCTCTATGGTGTATTTATGATTCTCGAACAAATGCGAAATGCACAGTAACGCGCTATCGCCTGCTTCCCACCTATCGCGTGCGGTGTACGTACAGGCAAGAGAGCAGAAGCACGATCTCTATTCACGTCGAGGCTCTAACTTTCCAGACGACAAAAGTTTATGAAATTCCTCAAAAGCTCAGTCTCTACAACATGGACGTCGGAGTGACGGTACATATCTACGACGGAGGGAACTTTTCGAGCTTTCATCAGAAGGACGTGAGAGAACCTCTTGGAGAGGCCATTCCGTGGCCTCTCATGCTGACGTTTACTGCAACCGCCTATTGTTTTCAACGGTAGACAGCTCGCAAGTTATTTCATCCTTCGCCAGATCAATTTCTACTCTGACATTACATGTCCACGTGACACGCTTTTTGAATTTTGTGTCGTGTCGTTACTGTATGTCATTTGTTTTAATACACGTATTGTTCACACAGAGAAAATTATACTATAAATTATACTATGCGAATGACATACATATACACACACGTACACTTGAAAAACTAGTTCCACTAGAAACTAAAGTTATCCGAGGAAACACGCTCTTTAAGCTGTTAAATTGTTTTGCGCCGTATAGAACTTGTAGCATGATAACGCTGTTGACTAGATAATAGCACCGATATTTCCGAATAAGATGGCTGAAGATTGTTTGCTTATCAGACGCCTTTTCATCGGATTCTATCTCTCTTTTCTACATTATATCTTTCTATGTTTGATCTATGTTAGATCGTTTTCTATACGAACTTTTCGGATCCGTAAAATATATGTATATATATGTGTGTGTCTACACACACACACACACATACACATATATATGTTGCAAATTTAAGAAATTGTCGGCACTTTAGAAGCTATATCTGTTTACACAAACATTGTCGCAACATTCCAAAATTAATTGTTGCGAAATACGCGTCGATCATTTTTACAATTGTCTAGAGTGCGGTTGATTGTGCTTTTTATCCTCATATTTTGATATCATACCGATCAGTTTTTTTATTTCACTTATTTTTTCGTACATAATGTATCCGTGCCACATATCGATCACAATCACAGTATCATCATTCAGCGTGTAATGAAATAATGAAAAATAAAAAAAATGCACCGATATTTCTCACGGGTTACGTAGCCACTTTTCCTTTATCTTTGAGCCATCTTCGAAGCTACACGAGATCCCTGGTAACACGATAACCCAAGCTTATACCTGTGTATTTTCGTTAGTCTATTGTTTCGCGCCTGGTTGTCGTAATCCAATACTTATTGTACAACGCACCTCTCGTTGTGCGTATCCCGCTTCCTTTTCTTGCCAGTAAACCTGTAGCTTATTGTCAGTGTAAACACGTACAAAACATATACACGCGCGTTACTTCTGTTTTCATGTTGTGATCTCATCGAGTCATTTTGACGAGAACAAAAACACCCATCACGATAATATAAAAGAAAACACTCGCTCAATTTACACACGCTCTGATATTATCCGAGTGTTCGAGAAATAATTGATCCTCTTTAATATTTTGCGAATATCTTAGAAATTGCAATTTTGAAAATAATTAAGAATCACTAATTTTCGGAGATCGAATATGAAACAACGATGTCGAAACGATTTGGAAAGTCAAACCCTTTAAAAGAATTTTATAATTAAAATTTCCAGAACCTAGTTTCATATTAATAAGTTGTTTTTTATGTGTCGAGTAACATAATACACGACATTTATAGTTATGATACTATACATACGCTATAAGCAAAACTTGCCTCGTGAAAGAGTCGATGGTAGTTAATGTAAAAACTTGCGTGCTGACCTGCAAGGCTATTTCTAACAGATCGATATATTTTGCTCCACACGATATGTATATCAAGTAAAGAATACTTGACAGTAGTAGCTAGTGATAGCTAGGGGACATGAATTATTTACTCTCGACAGAATTCAACAAGCACACGCGGGACAAGCACAAATTATTTCCTCGCCTCTTCTATTTCGTACAAGTAATGGTGCATTTTTCACAATCGCAAACGCACTTCCTTAATTTTTACTCAGTACGATAGAAAAGTTTTCTTTTGAAAATAATGAGTCGCTGTATAAAAATCGTGATTAGAATGATATGCTGCAGTTTAATTTACATGTAATTGTGCTAAAGAGAAAGAGAGAGAAAGAAAAAGTTTAAGAAAATATATTTGTTTTCTTTAATGTTGATATACAGCTGAAAAACATATATGACATGTTTCACAAGACAAATTTAACACTTAAAACTTATTCTATATTATGCAAAAAAGTTTTATACATAATAGACGTGCGACAATATCAAACTATATATCGATTCTATATTCGAATGAACTATATTCGATTGAGTTTTATCAGCAGTTTTAATCCGTGTTGTAGACAATAAAGTGAATTATGTTTTTTTTCTCTCTACACAGTCGCAATTCGAATTTAATTGAATTTTTTCTTCGGGTGTTGGAGATTAATCGATGGATCATTTGCCGGTTTGCTCTGATTCACTCCGGATATCCGCTCAATGTTGATACATAACGTTGCAATAAAAATTCTCGTTGCATTCGGACTCACCGTATTTGAGATTTATATACACACGCTTTTTTAAAGCAAATTTTTAATAAATTACGCTGCGTACGACACGGACTGTAATGTAATGTATACGCGCAATTAGTATCTTATCTTAATTTAAACATTAGCGATTTACTTAGTAACAAAATTATATTCTCGAATGTGATGTACGCGGAAACTTATACGTAAGAAATTAATATAAATTTTGCATTAATCACTTTGCATTAATCACTTTGTACAAACCAACCAAAAAATCTCGTTTAGCAAAGCACGACGCAAGTCTTTTTAAAAGAAAAAAAATTTTTCCGAAAATGTAGCCTTAGCGAAGTTTTATTTTTCCTCTGAAATATTCTCTTGCGCGCACATGTGATGTATCTTATATATTTACAAAATTATATACATATACGCAGGATTTATATATATTTATTATATTTTTCGTATATTTTCACATATAAAGTAGCATCTGAAGCTTCGTTTTTTATAAAAAAACGAAGAAACAATTAATTTTATTTTAGGACAGCTTAGTTATGCTGATATGTTTTTTTCTTCATTTTTACATATTGATCCGTAGTTCGAAATGAAATATCAGATTCTATATACATTTCAATAAATCTATAGCTCGCTCTTTCCGTTTATGTAAATTCACAGATATTCATTGATCGTGACTAGATTTTTCGTGTTTATCTAAACACTTTTCGCGCTTACAAATCATACGCTATCTTTTGAATAGTTCAAAATTTCTTCTATATTGTGAGATATGGCGTATTTAAGTCGCGCACGCAGCATGTGTGCACGCGCATCGATATGATATCGCGCGAGAAGTTCGCACACGTTGGAATTTGTCCACGCATACTGGAGCGACGGTGGACCCAATAACTTCTCAAACTATTCCACTTGCACAGACGGGAAGTGCTCTTGGGATTCCGCTTATCAGCGGACATCAGAAGAATTTCCTTCATCTTCTGGCATCGATCTTCCACCTACGGCATGTATTGGAGAACACACAGATTGCACTGTTCGCTATACATGTAAATTTATAGTATATGTGTGTGTGTGTAATGTATTAACCTCTTACCTTATCTCGATTTCTTCTTTTTTTCTGTGTTCATATAGACCGTGTTAGATAAGAAAATCGATACTTTTTCATATCTGCTTTATGATGAAAAGTTATATCATACTCTAAAAATATTCATGTAGTTTTCTAATCTATAATTCTACATTTCTGGATTAAGTCGTTTATTTTCTGTAGAATACAAAGTCGATCGTATTTGTATAAATTTAAATGATTGTTACACTTATGTTTTTTTTTTTTTATAATTTCGTGATAAACAATTATTTTTTGAATGATAGGCTTGACGTATTTGAATGATAGGCTTGATAGTATTTGATGTTGGATTCGATTAACAGAGGAAAATTTCTTCACACGTCCGAAGACTAATCCCGGAAAAATTTGAACCTCTTAAGTTTCTTTAATAAATATATATTCAGAAGGTTATAATATTCTTCAATAAAGGAGAGAGAGAGAGAGAGAAAAAGATATATATATATATATATATATATATATATATAGATAGATAGATAGATAGATGTGAATACCATTGATCTAGCCGTTCAGACCACGAAACCTTTCGAGAATTTCGATTAGTTCTACGTTAGTTACGTATGCAGAGAGAGAGAAGGGAAGTAATTAACCTCGATTATTAACGCAATATCTATTCTAAAATGTGCGCAAAGTTATAAAAAATTACTGGTTCTAGCACTGCTATATTAAATATTACATTTGAGATTAAATAATCACTTTTTTATGATAAAAAATTAGTAAGTAAATATTTTATTAAGATAAGTATATGTAGTCAATTTTCTTGATAATATATGATATCAATTTTTTCAATATATGTACGTTGATATATGTGTCAACATTTCACGAACAAAATATCAAAATTAGAGAAAGATAGACAACAGGTGTAATCTCATTATATCTCCTTCAAAAAACGATGCTCGATCGACAGCTGCTGCTTCTCTGCTTGCACAGAAGCAGAACCGCAAAACCGACAGCACCTTCCTCAGCACTACAGAAGAGAGAAGGAGCGTTCTCGAGTTTCAATCTCGTGCATCTCGCGCAGCTCTGTGTATTTACTTGTGCGTTTACACTTGACTTGCTTGAAACCTGATACATCAGTATTTAATTACGTGCACAAGTGACACACATCGCGCGCGTCGATATATATATATGTATATATGTGTGTGTGTGTGTGTGTGTGTGTGTGTGTGTGTGTGGGCGCGCGCGCGCAAATGAATGACGTAACGTAACTCATTATTATATTGTATGACCGTATGCTCTTCAAAATGCAAAGCTCTTTAAACTTCATGCAGAACGCAAATTGAAGCTGCATGTAAGATCGGTTTTGGCTTTGCGCAAACTTTCCGTTTGAAAAATTCTACCTATAAGCGAAATTTTACCTATAAGCACACCGATATGAAATACGTTCAAATCTGTTCAAAAAGATTGTGTAAGAATTAACTGCGGCTTAGATTTCAAGCAGTTATCGAGTGAATGAGTAATGCAAATTTTATAGCACGTTTTTTTGTTTTTATTATTTGTTGTTAAAAAAATATTTTCAACAGCAATTACATGGCAACACTTGAATTGAGAAATAATATACATATATTCTAACTCGAATCGTAATTTATGGCAAACAGTAAATCGATAAATTTGAGTTAAGTAAAACTGTCGACAAGTTGTATGTATATATGTATATATGACTGAACACATATTGATGTCTGATTATCAACTTATAACGAGTTGACTGGTTCCATGTACAAATTTATGGATGCGAGAATATATTACACTATTTGTCGGTGCGAAACTGAATGCTCGCCGCGTGTTTAATGAGATTGAGTTCAATTACGTAAAGAGCTTTTCTCATCATAAAGAAATGTATGCGCGTGTTAGTTTTAATCTGTACAGTAAATCGAAATGCCAACAAAGGCCATTTTACGGAATATAACGGTAGAAATTTATCAGCTTTGTACTTATTGACTTAGTATTTATTTTCAAGTACGTCATTTAGGTATTATTATGTATATATTGTATACATACAAATACAGATTACAGATTATATTTCACTTATATCGGAAGAACATTACACTTTCAGAGAGCCATAAAGAGATATCATCATTTCTGATCAGCAATCAATTAAATAATTTATTTTTTTACATTTTCGAACATAATCGACATTATTCAAATTGACAAAAGTTTAAAAAATAAATAAATAAAATATTTATTTTTTTCAATACTCTCTCGATAGCTATTAAAATCCATTCAGCGATACCATTATTGAAACAATAGCTATTTACAATATTATATAATGTGTAAATAGATACAAAGCAATTTTTTTATAGAACAGCGTTCACAGTTATCTTTGTGTCACGCTTTTCTTGTAAATTACACGGCACAAAATGAACTAAAAAAGTTAGATGTAAGAACCGGAAAAAGCTTCTTGAACTTTGCGATCGCGTGAAAGTTTAGGGGCGTCTGTGGCGTTAATAGCCTCATGCATCATCTGCAGGTGAAAAATTCTTCATTGGCTGCTAACGCAGCAACAAAAACTTTAGTTACGGTTTAACCGGTGTCAGAATGTATAGCAAAAACACAAGAAATAATCATTGATACATCTATGCATTGCTGTAATAAAAATCTAATAAAATCAAGTCTATTAAAATCAATAAAATTTGCGCTATTAAAATAATCTCGGTCATCGCTCTTAACAGTTGTCTTATTGAGAAATTTAATTTAATTTATTTTATTTTGAATTCAAATGCAACATTTTATTAAGGCTTATTCAAGCACAATAGATTGAAAAAAAAAAGAAAATGTTGAAATACATTTCGCACATTATTCTATTTCGTGGATTTCTGCAATGTTTTGACATTATTATATTCTATACATTCAGGTTTCTGTCTGAATACAGTCTCTGTGTGGATTATGAAATTACGAGAAACTGTATTTTCAACTAGCGTTTGTCAAAGACAAACTGATGGTGCATTCTAATATTTTGCCAAAATGAAGGCAAAATGGAAATGAAAGCAAGGAAAGAGGTAAATCTAAAAGAGAGATAAAATAGTAGAGAAAAACCAAAAAAATTATACATGATGGCGCGGAGCGCACACGTGATATAAATAGCCGCGCGATCGATCTGCGGCTTTTTAAATAAATAATATCGGATCATATCTTCCGGTAAATTTAGAGGATCGTCAAAGTAGAGATTTCTCAGTCATTAATTGACCTTTTTTAACTATTCCACATTTTCATATTCGTGCATATATAAAAGCGTTAAATGTTTCGACACTCGATTGAGAATATTTGCCGTTGATATTCTTAATCTTTTTTATAAAAAATAATCTTTAAGTTTTACAGAATTTAAATATATTATATATATATGTATATGTATTATTACTATTAGTTGTATACATACATACATATATACACATATGTATATATATATATATATATAATGCATATGTAATGATATAACACACATTTCGAAGACTTTGTCCGTTTTTATCAAAATAAATGTAATATTGCATATTACATTTATTTAATGTGATATTTTATTTTAATGTAATTTATGCAATATTACACTGTTGCATATATGTATATAAAAGTATCTAATAGTGAACACTTTTTTGCACTTTGCTCGTGTTATTATAAAGAAGATTAAAAGAACTCCGGAAAAAGATTAGATATTTTTGTGCTTTGTATACTCCTGTACGCAGAGTGTTAATACAGGTCGGCTTCATGTTATGAGATCGTGTTGCCGACACTTAATGTTATCGATGAGCTATTCCACCTACTTTTATTCGGTTCATCGCAAGTATATTAATATTTATGTATAATCAATGAAATTTATTTGTTTCATTAATTATTTAATAGTCGAATTCCACTTATACGTCTCTCTGTAGTATTTTCTGAAGCTATAATTTTCTATCAAGACGGCACGTGCAACAAACGAGCAGCGCATATTCCGCTGTTCGTAATTTACGGGCTACGTCAACCAGAAGTCATTAAATTTGTTCTTGCGTATTCTGCAGCAAAATAAGAACTCTCTCTCTCTCTCTCTCTCTCTCAGTGTACAAAAGCGTAAGAAATAATTTAAAGAAAAGAATGCAAAACTTCTACGCACGTGTGTTAAAAGAAGATTTATTAATAAAAGAAAGAGTTTAAAAATAATTTCTATCTATTATACAAGCATTTTATTTGCACAATTTTAAAAAAGTGTTTATTTTCTTTGCGCGTGCCTGAACTGTAATCGGTAGTAAGCATTAGATGCCAGCCGCAGACTAATTAAATTCTTCTCATTAGCTCACACAAAAGATGCTCCGCGGTACCACCGCACCAGTCGCTATCAGCGCGTAGATATGTATACGTGAGCAATAGTTAAGTGCGACTTCGCTCTGTCTTCTTTTTCACCTCTCTTTCTCGCTTTGAATACGCTATTACTCCCATAGTGGTTTTCTTCGTTTTTTTGCTTTTCAGCTCGATTTTTCTCCTAGCGCAAATTCATTTTGCTATAGCAACAAGTTCATCATGGTTTGCCAAATTCTTATAAGAGAAAATTAATTATGAGCGATGGATAAAGCTTCGAACGAGAGCGATCATGGCCCGTAATTGACAAACGTGTTTAATACGACGCGTCACTTTTCTCATTAAGTTTTGTTCGATAGTCCTAATCTCGTATCAAGAGACGTGATTATTTGCGCATGCACACTACCGAGATCGTTTAATTTTCCTTTATATTATACTCTGTTTTTTTTCGTAGTGCACGTCCTTTTTTATTTTTTACGGAAGTTTTTTTCTGTTTTCTTTTCTTTTACGCGGATTCTCGCGCATACATAAAAAGGGATAGTTTTTCATTTAACTTGCAAACAAAATTATTCATAGCAACTCTCTGCGCTAATCATGCGTTAGTAGACTGCAACGATGCGCATGTGGTCGCAATTGCAAGGAAAGCTCGACTAAGATAAGATATGATCTTGGCGTTACACGATAACCGCTACTCATCTATTCATTTTCCTGTTTCTCTTTGCGCACGCTTGTAATTTCTCTTTCTCTTTTGCGTGCTTGCTTCGTTAATACATCTTGTTGGAGCGGGAGATAAATCATATTTTTGTGCTGCAAAATCAAAAACTACGTAATGTACATTAAATACGATAAATCTTGTAATTTTGTATCCATTGTGAGTTTACAATTGTCTTTTCTTTGCAAATATATAAAAAATGTATTATTTTATTTATTAATAAATAAATTGAATTCTAATAGTATTTGTTTTAATAGAGCATGCACATAATACATTTTTTTATTGTTTGGTAAAATTTTAATATACATAAAAAAAAAATATATATATATATATATATTAAAAGAGACTCATTTCTACATACACGTAAGAAACAATATCATCAGTAAGCTTTTGAACACGAAATCATTGATCATTTTTTGTGATCTACATCGTTTTGATATGCTCAGAATTACACGCATCTCTGTTGCATCATGTCATCGATACGATGGCCGCATATTTAGTCACAGTTGCATGAAAATATCGCATTTCAAAGCGGTTCTCGAATGATATATCATGAATGGTTAATGGCAATTCTGACATGAATAACACATTGACGCGCGTATTGATAATTCTGAATATTTTCCGTTAAAATGCTCTTAGATATTCAAATTAAAAACTATTTTTGTTTTAGGATTTTTTTGTGAAATATATATCATTTTTGCATCCAAAAAGATAAATTTTGTTAATTTTTGTTGTTTTGATAAAATTGTTTCGGAGAAATTAAAATTGTTAAAAAAATAAATATCTTAACTTTTTTTAATATTTAATGTTCGAAAATCACAAAATATTTGTCGCAGTTGGTAAGAAATAAATACAATTGAAACAAACTTGTGTGCCAAAAATTAATCTTATTTTCTTAAATCGTGCTGCTTTATAATCAATGAAAAGATCGATCGGATCTTTAGCGTGTTATGAGGCCGTGAGTTCACAAACACGCGTCATCAAGATCATAAGCTCGTCGAGTCAAAAAGAGACGGGTTAAAATGAAGATAGCACAAAATTAAAGAAAAAAACGCGAAGCATTTAATGCGTTGATATTCGTCTTTCTTACTCCACTTTCGCCGCGTGCAGAGTAACGTGCAATTTTACTTCAGAACTTGACGTATGTTTTTGCTTGCACGTCTACTTGATTATTGATATCTTGTCGACTGCGGTCACTTCCGGTCGCGCACATAAACACGTTCCGTCATCCTCGTACACCTGATCGAGACGAGAGATCAGCGCCGCTCTTGCTCGAGCGGCGCACATATGCATTCCGAAACGTCACAATTTGATATGCATATATGCAACGATTTTTGGGAATTGGCACGTTACGCTGCGATGCGCACTGATGTATCTTGCGGAAAAAAGCTTGTTTCGAAATTAGAGACGATTAGATGGTAATCTGTTATCCATGTGCACGCGGCGGTGAGCACACGGTAGAATGGTAAAACATGAAAAAAAACATCACAAGCATTTCTAAAATTGGTTAATAGCGACCGATTTCTAGATACGTATTGAGATGTTTTTGCCGTGTGGCATATATATGTTGTTTTTTAGAACATAAGATTCTAAAAAACAACTCTATTTGTGTATTGTGTAAAAACACTAAATAAAATCTGGAAATGAAATTTTATCTTCGAAAGTTTTAATCTTTAATGGTATTAAAAGTTTGTTTCAATTTTTATAGATGTTATATAAAAATACTTTGTATGTGATAAAAACATTTTACTTTATTACGTCGCGAAAAACTTCTTTTTCCTCTGTATATTTAGCAATTTTCTTATTCCGATATATCAAACTCTTGTTTAAACTACGAAAAAAAAACGTGATTTCTTTACTTCTTGACTCAAGTTCTAACATTTCAAAAAGTTTGATCTTTTTATCATTTGATATAGCGATTATAAATGAAAATATGTTAATTCTTTTCTCCGAAGTGATAAAAGATCTTTCATTCCCCGCACGTTGGGAAAAAGCCGGTCCTCACTACTAGTCAAAAGAGATGGAAGCCGATTACGTAAATCCATCAAAGTAGTCAAAAAACGGCGTCGTCAACTTCGTCCATTGTTATCGCTCTTTCTTTTCCTCGCTTTGCATCCGATTATAATTTCTTGAACACACTTCGTTTAATCTATTATCTACTCGCTCGCCGAGAATCTTGCGATTTCACTTGATTTGCAATTATCACGCTATTGTCGGTTGCACATTTTATTGGACATAAAATTTGACATTTATGACGACTCACATGACATTTTATCTCAACGCGCTATTTAATTTTATCGTAACATCAGAAATGTAATGTGTACGAAGCAAAATACGAACATTCTTCTCTTTATGGACACGATGTATTTCTAGTTGTAATATGTTTAATTCGTTTGAGATATAAGAGGAGGATTTCTTTCTTAAAACCTCAAACTCTTAAATTGTAATTAGAGTTAGAAACATCTATTCTCATCTTGCATCTGTTTCGCTAATATATTCGTTCTCTCTCTCTCTCTCTCTCTCTCTCTCTCTCTCCTCTGTTGTTATTATTTCCAATTTTACTTTGTATTAATACTGTAGAAGAATTATATGTGATATATTATAACATTATAAAAACATCACAAAAGTGACAAATATATCTATATTTTTTTTTACATATTTCAACAAATTTAATTTTTGTCCGACAATGTTCCAATATTTGAGTGTACTCTCACTTAGCAACGTTAAATCCGCTCAATTATTGAGATGAGTGTTACACGCTTCGATTATTGAGCTTTGATTAGTGTCACGTTTTCGCGTGTATTAATATATATATATAATATAATGGGATGAAAAGTACGAATTGACGTCGACTGCGAGTTAGTTAGATATCTGAATGCCCGTGCATTTACTCCACAGAGCGAAATGTTGCACAACTTCTCTTTTTCGCTGGAATAATGTGTTCGATATATACGTGTAACAAGTCGCTGCTTTCCACTTTTTCTGCTGCGTAAATTTCCGCATGTTATCGGTACATATAAGCGCGAGCAAATGAATGGCATGTGTATGACATGCGTATGTACGCGTGAGGCCATTGTGCTTTTCGCGCGGATCTCTATATAAGACGAGTGCACGTTTATGTGAAAAATACGCATCGCCTGCCAACGCTTCTCCTAACGTTTGCTCTGTTGCTTTATTGAAGTTTCAAGAACCTTTTATAACTATCGTGCGAGCCGCTGTGCGCGGTGTCTGTCTCTCAGTAATTTACGCTGAATGCACGCACTCGACAGCTTATATTTAACGTGATATAAGCCGGACATTTGAGTCGGCGGACGATAATACGTCAACTCGATTTAAACATCATTTGGATTTTCTGTGTCACCAGTGGAAATCAATATGTACCTATTCTCAATCAATGACGAAGTACGAGCACGTATCTTGGTACATATGCATAAACGCATTTTAATAATATTTATTTCGCACATTGCTGCGTTTCATCGTTATACAGTTTTATCGCATGTTTATTCGATTTATAATCTGGTTTCAAACAATAAAAATATGTTTTTGCCTCAAAAACCATTTTGCATTTTGGAATTTTAATATGCATTTGACATTGCTATACGACGATTGAATTTGTCCCATAGAAGCTTTATTCGTGAAAAAGCAAAAAAAAACCAATTTTACAGCGTACAAAAAGCGACTATAGACCTCGAGAGTTTGCCAAAAGATAAGAAGGAGACACGCCTCTCGTGAGATATTACAAGCTGCTTTTCCTTTTCATCCGACTCTCGAATATCTCGACTTCGTTTTCTTTTCCGCTTTCTTTCTCTCTCTTTCTCTCTCTCTCTCTTTCTCTGTTTCTTTTTCCCCTTCTTTTTGCACCTATTCGCGATAGTCTGCAACTTGCGATTTTGTTTGGTTTGCCCTTCGACGCGACGGATTATCAGACACTCGTCCGGTCTTCAGCAAGGGAGGTTTCCTACTTTCTCTATCGTCGTCGAGCGCGAATACTTGGAGGACTTTGCAATTCCATCGCTCTGCATGTATCCGTGGCAGGAAGAAGAGTCTTCCAGCGAGAGAGCGTCTATCCTTTGGCCGTGTTGCGGAAAAAGTGAAGCAATCACTTTGGGATTTTATCCGGGATTACGAACGCGATGCAAGAAGGAAGAAGACAGCAGCGGATAGAAGGCGTAACGAATAAGCGATTGAAAAAGAAGGCGACGGGGAAGAAGAGGACCTCTTCGATTGCAGTGGATTAAACGGAGACTTTGCTTATTTTTTTATTTTTATTTTTATTTTTTTTAATTTTTTATTATTATCGATTTCTCCTGTCTCTGGCCATATCGTTGCCGTTTTCCTTCGATTTCAAGCGATCTTTTTACAAAGAGAGAGAAAGAGAGAAAGAGAGAGAGAGAGAGATTCCGGAGTGTATTTACACAGTGAATTTTTCACATAAAAAAGCGTGGCTGGGATATCAAGTTCCTTATATAGATCAATTCGGATTAATGGCGAACGGTCATCAGCTATCAATTGTTTCTTCGGTCACTGCGATCTGTGCGGGACACGTTGCTGTAAAGGCTTTCATAACATTGCGGTGGCGTTTCGGTTGATGAGATGTCCAGCTGAGCGAAGTATTGCTGTATACACGCCTATTCCGTTGATGGAGTCCGATGGATCGTTCGTTTGGACAGCGGTCTTTGGATTTTCAATTCGTAGTGGTTACATCGATGAGGGAACATGTCATTCTTTGAAAAAAATATAGTATGTAGTAGAAGTATCTTACATTTTAGAAAAATCAATCTTTATCAAAATTTATTCTAATCGAAAAAATATTTATATTTTTCTAGTTTTTTAATTATTAAATAAATGTATTTGTAAAATTAAATTTCTTTTACTTAAAACTTTAAAATTGTCTTTCATATAAAATAAGATAATAAATATAATAGATAATCTGCTGCATATTTGATACACATTTTATTTTTATCCGCAAACTATCTTTCGTTTTAAAAGCTGATAATTTATATTTTGGTAAAAAAATATTCTTCCGTTAAGTAGCAAATCTTAAATCTCATCGTGACATTAATCCATTTTCGCTGAAAAAAAGTGCCATATGTGTCAATATACCGTAAAGTTATCCGATTCTGGAATTTTGCGCCGTACTGTCGCTAGTTGTCCCCTTATCTCTCTCAAACATCACAAGTCGAGACGACAGGTGACAGCGGCTAGACGTGTTACTGGATATATTGCTCGAGTACCACCAGCAGCATATCCATTTCGATCTGCGCGGTTTTTCTTTAGAACAGAAAATACCTGACAGATTTCAAGCAATCCTTTTACCGGTTTTGACAGTGATAGCCATAAACTCGACATCCTTCTTGCACGCTGTAATATCCGCTGAATATATTTCATCCCGATGCAAAATTAAAGTGTAGAATTGTGCCGTCTCGTCTCTGGATAATTTCATTTCGCGGATCGAAGTGTAAGAGAAAAGGGTCTCGCTTGCAATAAAGTTCAACGAAATTCACGCGTGAATTGACAACAAAACTTGTAGTTTCTTAATGCGGAACGTAAAGTTGAAACGTACAGAATGAAAGTCTTTTAGGTTCTTTTAGGTGAAGTGCGACGTGATAACACGGATATATATCCGCTGCGACGACTTTAATATTCCTAATTAGATCTTGCTCAAGAAAAGGAATAGTCCTTGAAATGCGCACTTTCGAGTTTAATCAAGTTTTATTCCGATTACCGGCAAACTCTTTATAATATTATGATTAACAAACTGCTTACTGGCTTTAATTACTTTTTCTTTAACTAATTAAATATTTGCCCTAGTGATTATGGTATTGCATGTAATAAAAAAATTATTTGTAATGTATGTGCAAATGTATATGTGCATTTCTTTCTCTTTCTCTCTCTTTCTCTGTGAATGTGTAAAATGCACACACTTGGTTTTTTTAGAGATACATATAAATTATAATAATAATAATAATACATCTTAACTTTTTGTAATGATTTTTTACAACCGTTTTACAACTTTTCATTAGTCTCAACGTTTTTTAATTAACATACTAAAACTACTTTATAATAACAATTTGACAATCTTCATTTTTTGACCCAAAATTGTTCTCTTCTCGGGAAAAACTACACAGAGAGCTAAAAATATACATATATACACTCGGTTCTTTTTATGCGGGAGAGGCTCTTTGAAAAAGAAGGAACGCGGAAGCGGCGCTTTATAGCGAGCGATTATATTTTCCTGGATAGATGATGTGTGTCAGCATGTACACATTTTCGGACACTTTTACCCGATATCCATGTAGTCACAAGCCCGTAAAATCGGACGCACGTTCGTTCACATGTGAGGATCTCCCCGATAATATAACGCGCTTTAATTTTGGAAAATCTCTGCACGCACGGTCGCTTTGTGCGACTAATGATGTGTGCGCGATGCGTGAAAATCGAGCCAGTAAGTGTATAAGCCTCGCATTTCGCATGTATTATCTCTTGCCGGAACAACTCAACCGCTTTGTTTGCGATCTAATGTATCGAATGCATGCTTTTGCGCAGCGCGCCGTGTGTATACGTACGTACGTTGTTATTTTGTTGTCGATTACAGCTTTCAAACGTGAACGAAGTACGCATTGTACACGAGATTATCGTTAGGGAACATAGTTTTCCTCAATGAAATTGTATGTAATCAGATCAATATATTTAAGTGCGGACGGATTAAGTGCAAGAGAGAATACAATCGATAAAACAGAATAATTCACTGGAGCAAAAAGTATACTGCAAGTTTTATAAATTGCAAGTGCATTAGTGGTGCTCTTCATGTTGCGCAACTTTCTATAGAGTTGAAAATATACTTATCATTTTCTTCTCTTTGTTTTTATCATTCTTACAAATAATAATTATGACTGTTTCATATTCAAATGCAACCGTCGATAGCAATCAAAAATTGCGAACGAAACGACAGGAAAAATGATGCCTAACGGGAAAAGTTTTTTCACTTTCATGTAAATCCGTGCTCTGTAATTGCCGCCAGGTAAACGGAATCCACTCTTGTTCTCTCTTTTGTTGGAAACAGGGTGGCTGTGAGATCCGCCAACCGTGTGTTTGTCTCGTTTGTCTTCCGATTTGGCTGTGATCAATGACGAAGGAAAATCTGTCGTTTTCGCATGGCGGCGAAATGTATCTGTCGAGGTGTCACCATGAGAAATTTCACGCACGCGATTATTGCAGTATCATCAATGTGCGCATTATTTCTTTCGAAGTTGGACAACAAATTTCGGATTCCCTAACATTCCCTAAAAAATATCTCAATTCTCACGATAACAAAGTATATATTTGCTATTAAACAAATAAATATTAAATATCGTTGAGAAAAGACAAAATGCTAGCAATCAATATCTCGATATTTTTGTGTCTTTGATCCAAGCTTAAAAGAAATATTTTCGAATAAAATGAATGCGTTTTCATACACAAAAGTGTTTTTCTTTTAAGTCGCCGACATAGCCAAAATTCGTCTTCCTCAAACGATAAATGCTAGGTAGTGCGAGAATCTTCAATGCGCGCCTCGTAGCAGCTATTGTCGATGGAGGCAGTTTCAAGTTTCGAACATCAGTGAGTCAGGACAAATGTTTCTCTCATAGAAGATTGACGATTGGTGAGGAGGCAGTCGCTTATCTCTTTTTGTACATCTAAAAGTTCTTCCTCTCTTTGTGTTTCAGAATTTACGCCTGATTCTCACAGAGCGCCCCGGCACATTGTATCGGTAAGTCTTATAATTTTAACAACTTTTTACGCGATGCTGTTCTATCAACGCCATTTTACTTCCATACTATTATAAAAATTGGATAATCCAACATGATGCGAATTGCTAATAAATACATAAAAAATGCACAGTCCATTATTGAAGAAAACGCGCTTATCTTTTAGTAGACTTTTTTGGTAGATACATTTTCAATTATATGTTTGCTTACAGATATTATATATTATTAAAAAAAAACGTAACGTTTTAACAAAGATATAATTTTTAGATTAGCACATTTTTTTTCCAAAACTGTAAAATACTGAATCTCGTTGTACACATGTAATAGCACATTTTCCATGATATATAATAATAGTCAAAAGACAACTCAGATTCGATAGCAAGGCGCGTGTTGATTAGCGTCGATGCTCTCAGATCGCTTTTTAATTTCGATTTGAAATTTAGATTGACCGATGGCAACGCATGTAACGCACAATGATGTGTACGCGCATTACAAATACGCGTGTCTGGCGTTTCGCGCATGTGTGTCACTTCGTGTATATTAGTCGTATGCATCGGTCGGAAAGTACATGTATCGATGTGGCAGATATTATCACGGTCGTGTGTATATTTGAACATGATGATATATAATTTTAATTCGCCGCGAAACTATGAGGCATCAAACGCTCTTTCATTTTCCGCAATTTCTATCGACGCTTTCTTGCTGCGATAACATCAATTTTAATTTACGCATGTTCAACAATCTCATATAATGATATTAAATTTATTGGATTTACACATAGATATCAGCGTACTATACGCTTGAAAATAATTTCATATTTGTGCTATAAACATGTTATATTATTAATATGTTACCTAAGAAAATGAAGAGACTCGAATTTCTCTCTCTGTCTGTCTGTCCGTCTGTCTGTCTGTCTGTCTGTCTTTGTCTCTTTTTCTTTCTCTTTTTCTCATTATTCGCAAACGTGCATTCACGTGCATCGATGGCAGCGTATACAGTGCGAGTTAGAACTTCCGACGGCTTTTCCGACTACGTGACTTCCGGATGTTCAACATCTGCGACATACTGCCAACACGTTGCTGCTGCATGGACACAACGGATTGACTGTGAAATTATTATTATTGCGAGCGCGTCTGACATTCTTAACAAGCTCCGACATCCCGGTAAAGTCCGGTAAGCATTATTAACCGATTGTCGTGCTCTAAGCCAGTTTTGATTATCCATTAGATAGAAAAACATGCTTCACCAAAAATAAGCTGTTAGTTTACGAGTAAATTACATAGACTCTATAGCTGTAACTGTATAGTAAGCTTGTAATTGTTATTGTAAGTATATTTGATACGAAAGATAAAAATGATTAAAAATTTGTAAATTAAATTTGATAAGGGAAAAAAAGAGAAAGAGTAATTGAACGAAAAACAAAAAATAATAGATACATTATTTAGATAATCGAGTTTAATTTATTGTCGCAGTTTAATTTAATATAATTGCACAAGCTTCACGAATTAATACAATTTCGCAAATATAGCGACGCGATAAAAATATTTCATTTGCTGAAGATAAATTGATGTACCGAGCGCTCGATTTGATTTCTAGCTAGATATATCGCTATGCGGTATAATTCCACGGCTTGCACATCGGGCCAGATGAACGAAGTTATCGGAATAGAGCGGTTATATGGGAAGTGGGAATGTCCCGATATTTGTGGAAAGCTGGCAAAGTTTCCCTCGCAGTGGTAATATAGCGTCTGCGAAAATCGATATTCGATAATCACGAAATTCCAGAAAGGCTTGCGGCCGCGCATCGCCTTGTCTTGTACGAGTTTTGTTACAAGATAGTGGAAAAGAGAGACCTAAAAAGAAAATAGCCTTTGGCGATTCAGTAAACATACATAACGCATTTTTAAGATATACATTTGTCAATTGAGTAAAGAAAATGACTATAATTTATGGCGATTGTTTATCACAATTAAATTAACGTTTTCGTACATTGCTCTTTTTTCATAAATTACACGGCTATCTTTCTAATTATAAGTTATATAGCATTACACATACTTAGGAGATACGCGCGGTAATGTTAATACGTTATATGTATTATAGCGTGATAGTTCGCACTACAATAATATTTTTCTACGAGAAAGCGCGGCTGAATGTCACGTTACATAGGTAATGGTACTTGCTACATACATATGCAGTCTATCACAAAATCGACTAAGTTCGTGCTTGTCTTGTCAATCAAGAATTTTCAACAAAAATGTTTCAAGATAACTGAACAGACAAATCAAAGCATCAAAGAACGCCACAATAAATAATCACTTGTAATTGTTTCTTGTATTTATACAAAAAAAGTAGTGTAGAATTCCATTATTAAATATATTACTACAAAGATGTTTTTGCATCATTAGTACAACTTTGACACGTTTATTTACAGAGAATATACTTGTGCATTTTTAAAGCTTTGAAGTATGTCGACGAACGAGAAATATGTTCTACGCTTTATTTTCGCTAAAAATTTTACGAAAACGTTTCTGCTTGAGTTGCGGTTTTCACGTTCAAACAAATGGAAACATAATCTTTGCTACACATTAGTGTGTTATGTACATATCGGTGTAATAAAGTCGTTGCTACGTTCGCGCTTTATCGGTCCTGTATGCGTTATTTCTATTTTAACGCAAACGCGAAAGTACGTTTTGCCGAGACGTCGCTGTGTATTTTTTTTTGTACCCAAGAGACAAAAGAAATTATGCTATAGATATATCGGTTTTTCTAAGAGAAAGAAAGAACAATTCGATCAAACAATGTTTATTACATCGAAATATATAAAAAGCTTTAATAAATTAGAGATTGTCAGACTCACTTTTTTCACATAATACGTGATTGTATGTATGTGTCTGTGTGCTCACACACACATACGCTGTAACTGCTATGATTTAATGGCGCAATCAAGTGCAGGTGACATGAGAGATTTTCTTTTTATAAATGAACTCTTTCTTTCTCTTGTTCTTTTTTTCTCTTTGCCTCTAGAAATCTTTTCTATTTGAGACATGTACTTTGCAAGATGAGACCGTCATCGCCAAATGTATAGCCACGCGACGTTTGTGTAATATTTATTAAAAAAAATAAGCACAAATTAATATTGTACATATCTATTTTGTATGTAACAATCCAGAACTTATAAAATGCGTTTACATGCCCAAACATTTATTTCAGTGTACATGCTGTTGTCACTCACAGCAAATCTAGATAGATAGTAGTCTATTTCTTGCCACGTCGACTTGGTACACGATACGGTGATTCTTACCGACGCGCATCCAGCTGTGATCTCGCTGCAAAGATCCTACCGCAAGTTTGTCCGCTCCGATGTTGCAGATGGCATCTTCGGCAAGCTCGAATTTTTTATATATATATGTACATATATATATACATATATATATACAAGGAAGGAGAGAGAAAGAAAAGACTACGCGCGGTTGTTGAACGAGAGAACGTCGAGATTATGCTTTTGACACTGCTCATTGGCTTTAATCTTCAATAATATTTAGTTCTGTCTTCCACTTCATCGTTTCGTAATCTATGCCTGTCGACATTGAAATAGCTTTTACGGAAACAGACACGAACAAAATTAAACTCTCGGAGCTTCTTCTTTGCGATGCCGCCACAAAACTAATTTCATTTATAAAGGTATTAATATCTCCGGTTGAATTGTGGACGTTAAGGAAGGGAAAAGGAACCGTTCGGGTTTCCAAATAAATTATTGGAGTAGTGGGATTTCTGATGCAGTTAGCGTTCTAAAGTATTTAGAGAGAGAAAGCTTCATTCACACTTGATTTCGTTGTCAGATTTTTCGAACGACACTATAAACATGTTAATGCTTTATTATGCTGTTGATATTAAAATTGGCTTAAAAAATTTGATCTAATTTTTAAATAAGAGAAAATAGACTTTCTTTTTTATTAAATTTACATCAAAATTGAAACACGAGTCGACAACAATAATCAAGCAGGCATCTACACTCTTTTCGTGTTCGCGCTTATCAAGCGATATTATAATCATCGGACAGTTTGACAATTACTCTGTTATTTATATTGTCAGAAATATACATAAGTATAGTAAACACGAAAAGAGAAAGAAAAAAAAGTGTGGAAACGTTAGCGCGATAGGCGACGACGAGTGTGTAGTCAACGGTGCGTTGCGTGCGCTGAAATTTCGGTGCGTGCGGAAATTACATCGTCACACACTGGGTGACCCATTTTATCGATTTTCTTGTCAGTTGGCGCGTGCCAGAAACTTTGACTGCGAGTTATACTTGACCCGAGCGGTCTTGAGAGAGAAACTCTTCTATACACAATATTTCGGAGCAAGTTTTTTTCCACATACACAAAGCAAGATTTGCAACGACTCAATTTATAAATTGGAATTATAGTAAAATTTTATATAGAATAAAAAGTTTAATTGTGCCAACGCGCGTTAAGTGCGCGAGTTTATTATGTATTCCGCTATTATTACTACTCACACATGTATACATATTGTTAATCAGCATGCATTATATAGTCATTTTAATCCATCAGAATTATTTATGTACATTAAATTTAAATGCTCTGATATGTGATATTAATTCGCAAGATTCTTATTAAGTACAATATTTAAGAGACATTAAAAAATAAAAATCATACATTTTCACAAAGATTTGTAACATGAGAAAATTATATATCGAAATAAAATAACAATAAAAATATCAAATCTAAAAAGAACACACGTTTCATATAAAGTACATGATATTTCATAAAAAATACAGTATAAAAGAAAGCAGTAAGTATAAAATAAAGTTGGAGATTATCAAGAAGATTTGATATTTTTTTGCAGGATGTACATATAATATACTTTGTCCATGATGCTATAAATAAATAATAACGGAGCGAAGTCTTTTACGATGTTCTCTCATGCTTATATGCTTGTTAGTCTCTCCCGGACTATGTTCTATTTAATTATTTGAAAACAGTCTCACGCGTTATTAGGAGATATATTCTTAAAAAAAAAAAATACCGCTTTTACCGCACGAATCGTTTTTCCGCGTCAACTGTCGACGATTTTCCTCAAATAGAAAACGATTCCATAAGTATCGAAAATCAATGCATACGTTCAGTACTCTTTTCTGTGCAGTTCTCTCCGGCGCCGTGTCTGTCTCTTTGCATACATACGCACGTATGCGACGTGTGTGATATAGCAAAAGAGGAAAACTAGAGTCAAAAGATATCGATATTTCGAGAACAGGCCGAAAGCGTGACTACAAAGCAGTTGCAGCAAGTTGCGCGCGCGAAATTTGCATAACACTTAAGCATTACAACGAAACGATTGGAATTGGGCGTGATAACGCAGTTGAAACTCGGCGATAAGCGTTTTTTTACCGCTAGTCAGGCACGAAAATATCTCCTCGTAATTGATCCGACAAATGAGCCGATATCCCATTGGGGGTTGATTGCTGTCATCATTTCTCTGTTAGCGATATCGTTTCGCGATGAAATTGTTTGCTCGAAGACACTTTTTAAGAAAGATATCACGAGTTTTTATGTTTTTCCTTTTTTACCATATTTTTTCTTTCATTACATTTTCTATTATTACATTTGTAGTTTTGAAAGACATTTCATTATGTAAGCTGTCGCAATTTATGGTACACAAAAAAACTTGAGAAAAAAATTAATAATAAAAATTTAATTACATTAATTATATGTTTAAGGTTTTTTGAGAATATCTATTTTTTATATTCAAAAAAAATGAAGAAGTTTTACTAATCTTCATTCCGTTAGGAATCTCACTTTATTTAGAGAAAATTCCGGAAGCAAATACATGTGTAATATCATACTTGAGACAAGTCTGAGTATCTGCCGTTGAAGGGTAGTCTTCCCTTCTATTAGTCTCTTGACAACGGCTCTTCCTTTCTGACACATCTAAATTCCCAATAGATAATTATCGCATCTCTGTCAGTCACTGTACTAGATGAAACTGACAGGAAATCTGACATCAGCTATGTGCGCGCTTGTTACAGTCAAGGCATTGTCAGATCTTTATCATCTTTCTAGACAAGTTCCTTAAAAGTATGCTTCTCAGCGGGCATTTCACCGCCGAAGCATTTATTTTGTGTATTAAATATCACGGGAGATATTTTTAATGTCGTTTCTAATGCTAATATTTATAAAATTATCCATCTTAACGTTTCATAGTATTTTTATTCTATATTTTACTTGCTTTCAAATATAATAATAAGAGAAATATGAAAATAAATAGAGAGATAGAGAATATAAGTGAAGAGATAATATTGTTTAACTTTGTTTAGAAAATTTCCAGTTTTGAAATACACATTTGCAAGTAGATTGATTAAAATTCAGAATAATTGTAGTCCGAAGTGTATCGAATTTTCGATGCGTTTTTGTTTCTGCGTGCAAAATCAAAGCAGTGACACACCATCGCATCGGCTGTGCTATCCAAAGCTGTTCGCCCTGATCGAATATCGTTTGATCTCTTGGTAAGTGCCCGTGGCAACGCGCGGGGCGATATTTGCGCGTGGGTGCGGCGTAAACGAGGGCTTTGTATATTAGGTACGCGCCGGTAATTATACTCTCGGCAGAAGCTGACAATGTGGTCGCCGCCACGGTGAACGTCTGCGCGCATGAGGGGAATGTGACCGAGTGTGTGTATATATCGGGAAGATCATCTAATGGAATGTGTGTGTTCCCCAAGTCGTCTTCGGCCAGCTGGAGAATTGACGCGCAAACCTCCGAAGCCGCTTGCGCGTCGCTCGAGTCTCGCTTGTGGAATATCGAAATCAATTACCGGATTACTCCGCGGACCCATTAACAATCTGCGTCCTGAGCAAGCGATAATTAAATCGTTCTTCGCGTGGTTTCTGCCGCACAGTCAGACCGGATCTATATTGAATTTAGAAAATGCGCTCTTGTCACGATTCTGAGAATTGAAAACTGTATCGATTTGTATGCGAGCGCTCTCCGTGCATTAATATGAGACTTTTAATTAACGGTCGACGTTTGTGTGCGCTGATCTGATATAAAAAAAAAACAAAAAAACAAAAAAAAAACAGAATCGCGTGTATCAATACCGCATAAATCGGATTAATACATCTTAGTCTCGCACCGCTGATTAATTTTGTCGGTAATAGATTTTCGTGACGATAATGTCAGAAACATTGCGGCAAATTCGGCGGAAAGGTGTATTCTGTATCTCGGTATCGATGCAATTTCGTCCGGGATTACGAGAATTACACTAGAGACCGCGCGTCCGAGAAAAGATGATTTGTCACGTACGAGATAATCGCTACGAAAGCTAGTTATGTTTTGTCAGATCCCGCTGCATGCTAATCTCTCAAATCAGTTTTTTGCTGGAAAAGATGAAACACATCAAATGTATATCAAAGATAGGTAATGTATGTGAAAATAATTATTTGCCTTCGGACTTAGATCGCAAACTTGAAGATACCGAGACAATTAGAAAATTGATTACTGCAATAAAAATATAAAAAAAAGATTCAAAGTATATTTTTGTTTTATCAAACGTTTTACATAACGTGCTCTTTTCTACAATATTTAGTTTTGACCTCTCTCTTGAAGATAGCTCAATTAGCGATATTTTGCAACACACAGATTTACTAATATTGTTCAACGAAGGTATAAATCGACACGTCTCTTTGGGACGATTTTGAAGAAAATTTGAGAATAAAATGAAAGTTTGACAGCCATCAAATTGCGATTCGCGCCAAATACAGAGATTACAGATCGCACCTGCTAGCTCATTTGCCGAAAAACCGTTATCGGCTTATAAAACGATTGTTCTTAAAATGAAGATATGGCCGATATACTGCAGGCTCTGTAGATTCGCAGCGTTTAGTAGTGTACGTCATTGGATATTGATTGAAAGGGAGAAGGTAAGGCGAGAAGGAGTTTGAAAATTGTCGGAAGGGTTGTGACGAAAGGGTGCGAAAGAAGGAATGAGAATGCCTATACTATCACTTAGTCAGAGTCCGTTCGGCATTATTATCTACTATCAAAGAGCAGCGCACAAAATTACATTTAAATCTAGAGTGATATGTATATCCTTGATGATCAATCTTTGTTTTTGTTTGATAGATTCTGCCCGCAAATTAGTTAGCCTTTTGTGATTCGTCGTTAGTTAATTGATGAATCGAAAGGTACGAGAATATCTCATAATTATGCGATCGGATCGATCAGCAGAGTTAAGACTTTTTTATCTCAACAACAGTTGAATCGATCGAGTTCTTTCTAGTCTCAGTCGATTCGATTTGAAAAACTGAGAAAAAAAAGTATTGTTATGTATTTTTTGCATAAGCTATTTAAAAACATTATTTAAGACTTTTTATCTGAAAGATTACAAAGAAAATTGAGTTGAAAATATTCATCAAGGAGACTGCGCTTTTGAGCAGATTGTAAGAGTTATAACTCCAGTTCCTTTGTCACCTGTGCGATTCGCATAAGAACATCTGCTCACCTGATTACGACTCACTACCTAAAATATATATGCTGATTGACCTGCATGATGTCTGAGACACACACGGATTATAAATGCACGAAGGATTTATCGAGATAAAACCACTTCCTTTGTGACTGTTCTTCGCACGCACGTCACGCGCGCGTATATATTTCGAGCGTTTTTCAGAATGCACGATCAAACGAAAGAATATGTAAAAGAGCCATTCTTTAATATTTCAATCAGTTTTTTGAGGTTATCGCTCTTTTGTTTTATTTACGTCTACGCGATTTACTGATAATAATAATTTAGTCGTACGATAATAAAAATTAATGAACCCGCGTGGGAAATGTGTTTTATACCGTCCAGTCGAGAGGCGAGGTCTGAATGACGCGCGATTAGCTGTCAGGATGTACCGCGACTGTACACACACACACACACACACACACACACACACATAAAGAAAAAGAAATCATTCGGATTTCGCGGTCACTGCCAGTAACGCAACACGAGCTGTGTAGCGTCAAAATCCGCTTATTCATATCGCTCTGTTACGCTTAAACGCGTGACTCGCTCGAAGAAGCACATGTCGGATGCATTACCTTACACAAGTTTTGTTATACGCTCTAAATTAATAACTGCAACTTCGCGCTACAAAAAATTTTCAAATAAATTTTTTTTTTGTTAAAAATACGATCACGCGTTTATCTAGTATCACGTAAACTTTTCAAGATCACGTTTCATGTAAGGCACGTTATTAGAAAAAATGAAAAAATGCGAGTACCTATTTTCTTTTGTTTTTTCCATTGAAACTACTTTTATAGAATTGAAGAGCCACAAACGCTTGGTGATTTATCGGAGATCGATTACAGAGAACGGCATCTGGTCAGTCAATGAAGCCAAATTGTCTGATCATTTTTAACTTTAAAACTAAGCTCGCTTTGAGAAAGTTTATATATATTTATATTTATTAAAGCAGTGTTCCTTTCTACCATCTGAAAAACCACAAAGTTGTAAGTGCTGCTTAATTCCAAGAAATCATCATCGATTCGAAATTTTTAATCTAATAAGACGGTTCATAAATATGTAACTACTAAATTCACTGATTAATGTATCATTAGCGCAGCGTGTTTTCCACCTCAGCATCATAGTTCCGGTCACGTTCGAAATATTACGGCAAAAAAATATACTATATATACGCTGCAATATAAATATATATTTTGAAAAAAACGCGTGCGGCGCGTTTTCTCTGAATATCTTAACATCTCAAAAATTTTTATGAGAATTTCAAAGATATCCCTTTATTAATTTGATTTTTGTTTGTAATATTGGAATAATTGCAATTATTCAAAATCTGCACAGCAATAACAATCGTAATTATTTTGTATTCCTGATTTTAAGCAGAAACACGATTACGATGTTTCTGTTAAGCTTGTTTCCGCAAGATGATGACTGTGCATCTGAAATCAACATTGACTTTAATTGCTTAAACATCTGAGATTGATTATGCGGTGTACCTATTATGTTAAAGTTATAATTAGTTGTTAGCTGTTAGCCACTCCATGCAGTTCTTGGTTTTGACTATGGATAGTTCGCGAAATTAATTGGCCGGCAACTTGATAGGTGTACAAACAGTTTCGTGACTGTTATTTAGAAGAGATTTAGGAACTTTACACACACACACACACACACACACATACACACGAAGTATTTCTAGTTTTTTTTGTAAATTACTCTGTTGTATTAATTACATAAATTTTATTTATTTTTTTGCTCATTAATGCAAATAGGAACATGCAATAGGACAAATATAATTTACTAGGCGTAATAATTAAATATTATTTTTGCAATTTATGCCCACATGGAATTTTCATGAAATTGCGGAAACTGATGGAATCTGCGTTTCTGTTATTTCTCGATTATATTACGATAACGGCACGATAACTCGCAAAATAATAATAGAAAGAACGGCCTTTTATAATATAACCAGCTTTAATTTCTGCAACTTGATATAGGCAAACATAACCATTTTAAACTAAGAGAAGCCCGTAATGTGCGTTATATGTGCTTTTATTGCCGCGACTACAAGCAGTGATGAAGACTGTAATTAAACCTCAACAACACGCGCGCGCGCAAAAAGATTACAAAATAAAACAAAATTGACATTACATTGATATCTGCGTTTATCTAATGCACCTGTGTTTTACAAAATATTATTTTAAAGTTACGTTACAATTACGCTTTTTCAGAATTGTGTGTAATTTAACAGAGAACATGGAAAGTACATGCTTTATGATCTATATCTCTTCCTCGCTATCATGAAAAATCTTTGATAACACATATTTTTACTTTCCTCGTCGCGCTCGCGCTTTCCTCTTTTATTCGTCGAAAAATAACATTGTAACCCGCGATTATGTACACGATCCGAAACACTTGAGGCTTGTAGCAGGAACACAGGAGCGCATATCGAATCCAACTCCAGAAACGACGAAATTGGGGGAAGTTTAAGGGATGACTCATCGCACACCCTCGACGCCTAAATTTCATTACGTTCTTCCTTCCTTTTTTTCTTCCTACTTTTTTTTCACTTGGCAATATAAATAATACGCAAACTTGATCGGCGTAAGTTATACGCATTTCTTCCTGAAATACTAGATGTTTAAAACAGTTCAACGATCATTTTTTTACTATATATAACGCATTTTTACAGCTTATAAGTGACAAACGATCGAAGATGAGATCTTTATTCATACTGAAAGGATAAAGTTAATATCTCTGCAATAATTTATTGGCATTTATTAATTTTTTTTAGCTTTTGACATATATATATGTGTGTGTGTGTGTGTGTCAAGTTTCATACTTAATGACTCAAACGTGATCATTGTCTTGAAAATGTATGACTTAAAGAAAGAATATTTTTTGCAATTTATCTAGATTCATGGAAGATTCTTATCCTATTTTCTCTTTGCCGGCGTATTCCACAGTCTTTTCCTCTCTCTCTCTCTCTCTCTCTCTCTCTCTCTCTCTGTCATAGTCTTTCCTACGGTTCACAGCATTCTTATCGATCGGCATTACAAGGGCACGTTGCAATGCCACGGAAACACGTGCGCGAAATGATTTTGGGTTAGCCAGCATTCTTCCGTTCTCGTTATAATGCTCGCTTTTGTGGACTTTCCGTCCACCTTTGCGTTTCTTATTAACTCCAAAACCGGTCATTTTGTATTGTATTTAGGGCGAAAGAAGAAAAAAAAATCTTTTTTATTCGCTCACAATTCTTACACTTTATTATTACTCATACAAACTATGCCCCTCTTTGCTTGTAATAAATTTTTAAGGTCTGACGTTTGTAGTTTCTTTTTGTAATACGTCAGCATCATAGTTTACATTTGTGCGTACATCAGCGACATTTCTTCATATATTGACAAATATACGCGCGAATGGCAGAATGAGATCTTTAATTTACGCATGCACCAGCAGCAATTCTTTCCTCGGAATTATTAACTAATACCACAAAACGTGTGCGTACAAAACGTAAAAAGTATAATCAGAGACAAAACCGGCATAATGATTTTGCTAAAACACTGGTTACATTGAATCTGCCGCGCTCTAAATATAATCTTATTGTAAGAAAACTCATTGTCACGATTGAATTTTCTTTTTCTCGCTTATTACGCACACATTAGGTCATTAAGTATGATACTTGACATATATATATACATTATAATTAGTAGATATAATAAAGATGTATAAATTCGTGAAAGCATGTCGTCGTCATCGGTTTTTAATGTAAAAACGATTAATGCAAATGTTTAGATCCATTAACTTTTTTAATGTTTTAATTAAAATAAATATTTTATTTGCAACAGAAATTGTTTAATTGTATTTTTCAAATAACAAGTTTTTCTATGAAAATGTTATTTTTACTTGTGCTGAAGAAAGACAGACACAACTGTTGATGGTGGACGGAGACATTTCGTGGTGCCGGAAATAACTGTTCTCGACATGCCTGTCAATAAGTCATCAACTTCGCGCAACGCGAAGACGAAACTTATTTTATGTCGGCACCTACGAAAATGTGTATTTGAAATGCTGTCAATCATACATTTGCTGTATTCTGTAACTACGTGTCTTACGCGTGTTACGATAAGATTCTTTAACACAAATACATTAAAAAAGTGTGACAATGTAATATATGTATTTTCACGATCATCATGACGGTGAAAATATTTATCGGTTTGCGACTTAAAAATCTTGATTTACGCAAAATGCATACGACATGTAAACCTTGCATTCGGTTTACATACGATGTAAAGAAATTGTAATCGTTTTTTCTGTTTTTACGGACAATCGGTTTTCTTCAATTTACAACCAAGTCTCATGCAACGACTATCGAGGATCACATCAAATAATATTGATTGATAATTATATTATCTCAGGCAGTTTGATGAGAAATTGACGTTTGTGCGGAGAGAACAGTGTAAGTATAGCTCGCATTAGCGTGGCTTTTATTGTTCAGATATTCGCAGCGATCGATACGAAAAGTGGAACAACTTCTGCGAAGCTCTCCGCGTCGGGTACTAGGAAGAACATCGTAATGTTTTCTACTTCGCATTTCCAGAAAATCAATTTTTGCACTTCCGCTTTATAAGGTAACGAAATGTCGCTGAGCGCGGATAAAGCTCATGAATAAAATGCAACGCAATCGCATCAAGTGCTCGAAACATATTCGCACCATGTTGCAAATGCAGATAAAAGAATACTTGTAAAACAAACTTTTTGCGAAAAAAGCCAAAAGATTGATGTGTCATGGACCAATAAAAAAAAAATAGTGCAATTTAGCGCTGTTATGAAAAATTTGTTTTTTATTTATATGTGTGTTAGGTACACGCGCACTCGAAACATCGATTGAAATATTCCGATATAAGTACGTAACATCGATAGCAAGTGACATGTAACGTATCTTGTATGTTCAAAAATGTGCAAAAATACGGATAACAAAATAAAATAATGCATGACTCGTTAAACATCAATAATAAACAAATCACTCTTAATGACGTGTGAAAAGTATAATACAAAATTATTTCGACTTCGTGATAAAAGAAACAGTAGTTTTGTATCGATCTAGTCTTAAAAATTCAAAAAGTTCGTGCTCTGGTTTTAAAGCATACCTATATAGAATCGGAACGTTTAGTATTATTTGCAAAACAATTCAAAATTAACTAATAAAGTAAATAAATCACAATCTGCATTATTGAACTCGCAAATAGACTAAATAGATATGCAAGTAGATTGAGAACTACGGAATATATATTATAAATTACGGCGCGACGCGCGATTTGGACATTATTTTGAACTCAATATCATAGATATACTGATAAATAGAAATCATAGATATACTGATAAAGCATAATGAGATAAACAAGCTTATATATAACTTACATGCATATAAACAATGATTGAACGTGATCGTAAGAATAACACATCTAGCTATTGATTCATTTTTAGTATGAATTGCAGCGTGATTAACGTTATACAATTGCAACAATAATTATGATACATTTAATTAGTATGTGACAATATTTGAGTCTCATTCGCGTTGGTTACAACTAACACGGTGTTGATCTCGAAGATAGGTAATGAAATGCAACAAATATGAAATAATGTAAAACTACTATGAAAAACGCATCAAGTTAATAATCTAACGACTGTAAAAAAAAATTATATCTTAAAGAAAGAAAATAGAGATCGCGCACACACGATGTAACGAGTTCGAATACAACAGACATTAAAAAGAACGTTGCGCTATTTTTCTCCCATTCATATTCCGTTTGTCAAATGAAAACTGGTGAGCGCGTCTGTGCTTTCGTCTTCGTCGATATATATTGCCTTCCTACCATTTCAAGTATTTTTCCCGGATGTGTTTTGCTTTCTAGAGAATCGGTCTCGCTGTGCGTTTACTTGACAATTCCATTACCGGGAGCCTCCTGTTAGCGGAAAAGCAGGAGGACGACGCGTGTCGTTCGATTAATCGAAAATAGATCGTCGACGCACTGAATACGCCGACGATTCAAGTTATATTATTGGAAGCCGAGCACACGGCTTCCAATTCGCATTTCTCCAAACGAAAACTCGACGAGTCACGGTTGAGTTTTCCTGCGGTAATTTGTTTTTTCATGAGTTGATGAGCCACGCGATGCGCTCCGATGAAACCATAAATGCTTCAATGTAAAGTAACATTTAATGGCCTGCGAATCTATATGTGCAAACTGCCTCCGAACACTTTATAAATTATATTTATAATAAACCTTCTTTTTTTTCACACTTTCTCTCGTTATAATTAGAATAATTAAAATTTTGCGGTGTATGATTTTTGTATATTATTTTTAACAATTTTTAACAAACATATTTCTCTCGTATATATATTTTAATATTTATATATATTTTAATATTTTCTCGTAATAGTTACGCTGTGTTACGATTTTGAAAAGAATTGACGAAGACAATTTTTGTCTCAATAGTTGCAATGTTTCTAGCTTGTTTTAGGTTGCAAAGAGATTTCTCGCAATCGGCGCGAGCACATAGCACAGCCGATAGAGCGTGACAAAAGAGAAAACAAAATCTATACTATATTCATGAAAAAGCGACGTTGTGTCACGTCGTTGTCTTTGCATTTATAGTTTGATGTCGGGAGAAAAAAAGAGACGCGCGCGCGCACGTATGTGTGTGAATGCGAAAAAGACGACGAGGGATACGCGGCTTCTTTCCTCCTTTCCCGAAAGCTTCAGATTCACACAAACGTGACTCAGATGAAAAATCATATTGTCACCTTTTGTCGTCCTCACGAATTACACAGTACATCGGCGGGAAAAGCGGTTTATATAACGCATCCGAAACATTTTCTACGAAGACGTGGCACACTTACAGTTCCCTCGTATATAGCCGCGCCAGCAATTTTATCTGATAAATATCAAAACAACTATTTGAAACTTATTTTGAACTTTATACCGATTTTAGCGATAGCGAAACAAATGTCACGCGTCAAATTTTACCGGCGTTCAAAACAAAAGAAGATGAAAATATCAGTGTAATTTCGTTAACGTAAATGCTGAATGCGAGAGAAGAAATGAATATAAATATGCTTTTCACTCTCAATTGAGACACACTCGCAATTCGATCCCTGTGTAATTTCGGTAAATTCGAGATTCATTCAGTGTCTCTGAGACGCGAACGAGGGAAAGATACTGCAGACAAAAATATCAAAACTCAACGTGTACAGCACAAAATTATTTGCGCGAACTGTTGTACGATGAATGTCTATTAAAGACTCACGAATCTAGTATTTTGACTTCAGGATAGCAATGTTCTTGAACACTGCTAATCTTGCTGATGTCGTCGCGGTTTCTCGAATTCACAAATTGCGCGTCAGTATAATTCGGCGCGAATTTACGGTCGCCGCGTATCGAGCTATTCTGGGATGTGTATGCGCGCGACCATCACGACCAAACACGAGGCGAAAATGGAAGTACGAAACATACGGGAATTAACGATGTACGGTGTGTGTGCCTTCAACGAAACGCAAATAGCAACGCAAACGCAGCTTGCCGAGAGATTCGCTCGACCTGCAAACGTGTCAAACTCGTCGTCCCGAGAACGATCCACGTGCGTCTATATAACGTTCGTCACTGACCGCGCGCGCGTCGCCGTACAATCCACGGGATTACACATCGTTGCGGGGAGAGAAGCACAAATTTAATAGGATATTGATATTTTTATTTGTATGCTATATCGAATGCTACAAGAGAGTGTCTCTCTTTCAATAGGTTTTTTTCCCGAAAAAATATTCAACGTTGCGTATTGACGCAAGAAACTTGAATAATTTTTTTTAATTTCTAGTGCGCGCGATATATTTATTTGTGCTGGAACATGTTATAAAGCGCGTGTAAATGTTCCGAAATTCGTACAATTAATACAATTATACAAATAGATACGCGGATCGGGAAATTAGATGTGTTCTAATTGATCCACGCTGACAGTGCGGGTCGGTCAGCCGCTAATAATCGCGCATGAACTTCAACTGATAAGAAGAGACTTCGTCGATCGAGATGCGCTCGGTCGCACCAAAGCGGTTAATTAATGTTCTCGGATATTTGCGTCGTGAGACAGAATACGATCGATAAATTTAGGACGACGCGCAAACCAGTTTGCGTGTAACACAAGATAATTGTCGGCAAACTGAGCGAAACAGAAAGAGAGAGAGAGAGAGAGAGCGAAAGATATATATATATAAAGAGCAGCTTCTAGAAGCAGCTTTAGAAGCTGCATTCTCTAAGACAAAGTTATTGCAATGGATTTAATTAATTATTGATATTTATATGAGCAATCGTTGATATTTATTTGAGTTGCAATTGTACATACAAAATTTAATATCGCTAAATACACAAATGGTTTAGATTATTGGGATATATATTTCTTTTCATATAATACCTACAAATATTTATCTATAAATACTTGACTTGATTTCATTAACACATTTCATAAATTTGGCTTCGACATTTCCTGCATAACAATAGCAATTTTTTAATTTTAATAAAATCAGTTCGCTTATCTGTGCGAAAACTTGCGAGGTACGTTAATACGTGTTAATTAAGAAAATCTTCATTTTATTAAAAGAAAAGATGTGTGTCTTGTTGGATAAACTTTGGAACTCTTTCTCATTTCTCAAATAATTTTCTTTTTTCTTTTTGCGGTGTATCAATGTATAAAGAACGATCGCAGAGACTTTCATCTTTGTATTAGACTTATTAGAAGATCGATAACTTCTTCAATTCCGCCGTCGGAATTGTCTTGCTCAATTTTCCCGCCTTCATTTCACTGATGCTGCACGTGCATGTATCGGGCTTGTGTCGATAAGTTTCAGCAAGTTCTGAGACTATGAAACGAGATACTTTAAACTGACTGCGAGTGATGTGCTGCCGTATCATGCTAACACGACATAGCATTCACCTTGTCGCTCCACATTTTTATATAACTGTGTGTAGTATTGTTTCTTTCTCTCTCTCTCTCTCTCTTTCTATCATTCTATTAACATTACATTTTTTAATATATTTTTATATTTTATTCAAGGAACGCTTTGACACGTAACAGTGTAACATCAGAATTAACACAAAGATACACACATATGTTAATTCTGATGTTACATTGTTGTATTTGCTTATGTACACATCTTGTTTTACTTTGCTTTCAAACCGTTGTTCTTTAAAAGCTTATAAAATTATTTTCTGTGTAGAGAAACAAAAATACTCCTGCAGTTTTCTCTTAAATTCGCGACACACCGAGCGTGTTTACTTCCTATCTAATAAAAACTTTGTCTTGGTTTGACAATGAGATCCGTGTGTTGTCCACTATATATATGTACACGTACATACAGACTACTCGGTAAGTTTATTATCCTGAGTTAGATTATATATTACAAGAAAGTGTATAAACGAGATATATTCTCTCATCCTTTCTGCTATAAACGTATCGAAGGACATGATGCTCCGGCTCTATCTCTGTATTTTTTTTCGAGTTTTCGTATTTGCGCGGTAATTTGTGCGGTTCATATGCTGTTTCGAATGCAATGAAAATTGCAAGAGATGGATGAGCGATTCGTAATCCGAGTCGCATGCATACTCGCAGTTTTGCGCAGGTAAGAAAGTGTGCGTGTGTGTGTGTGAGAAAGAGATTCTTCTCCAGTTGAAAATGGAGGCTTGGAAATGCGAATGAGATCGAGTTAACTCATAGCCTCGGCGATCTGCTGCTATTTACTGACGCAATCGTTCGTAACTCGAGCATCGTAGGAAAAATACGAGCAAGTTCTCGAATCTGAGATAGTCGAGTTGTAACGAGAGACATCGCTCGAATTGCCGCGCATACCTTTTTCCGGAATCGATATCACAGACGATCGTGCTGAATTGCCTTCCTCATCCACGGGAAATTCTTCGACAAACTTTTAATCTACTTCCCTGAATGAAACCCGATCCTCATTCCGATAAACTTCAATCGCCTTCATGCTTTCTTTTTCTAATGCTTTTTTCCGTCTGATATATTAATGCACGCTGTTGCTGTTTCCGAAACTACAGCATCATCTGACGTATGTATATCTTCACGAATGCTTTTTATTCCACGCAAAAATGCAATTAATCTCAAGATTACAGATCTAATGCTCACATAAAGCAATATAGCAACAATTATATAGTAACAATTGTTGCAAAACATTTGCCCTTTTAATCTGAAATAGCGCTCCTCAGGCGAATTACATATTGAATTGGAAAGATTACTCTTCTCAGT
The DNA here is from genome assembly GCA_014825475.1 of Pseudomyrmex flavicornis. Lineage (NCBI taxonomy): Eukaryota > Metazoa > Arthropoda > Insecta > Hymenoptera > Formicidae > Pseudomyrmex > Pseudomyrmex flavicornis. Next base: position 157,292 of record QVNW01000006.1, read on the forward strand.
AACAATATGTTTTGTTCGTCAATACTACTAAAAAAAAAAAGTGATTTTAATTATATTTTTATTGCTATAAATATTAAATTACGTATTGCGAGAAATTATTTTGATAACACTTAAAATTGTTCTCATGAATTTACACGCGCGCTTGTGAAATGTTCAGACTTGTGTAATTGTAGATATATGTGGATATCGACAAGATATCGACAAGAAGACAATAAAAGACAACAAAAAGACATTCTCGTTTTATTTTGTCTTCTAATACGCTCAAATCATGTTCTGAATCAAGTGAGTAGTCAATATTATCTCGATCTGAATCAAGTGAGTATTCAATATTATCTCGAAATGTTCTATAATGTGGAAAATATTGTCATCGACAAGATGACGCATATCATAGAATCATTTAATTTTCAAACTCTTTGAAAGTGCCGTACAATTTTGGATTTTTTGAAGAAAAAACACGGGATTAAGTCTACAGGAACATTTTATCAACTAGGAAAGACCCCATCTTTCCGGTCGGCGATTCCGCAAAGTAGAAACTACCTCCTATTTCCTCCGCTTTCTTTCTCATCTTTTCTCTCACCGTCGAAGAAATCGATTTTCTTCCGTCTAGGAGAGCGACATAGTCACTCTCACGAAAGTCACATTTATCCTAACAACTCCCAGCAGAATTGTTCAACACTATCGTGCGACGCAATATAGTTTCTAGATTTTAGAGCTGACAATACAGATGTTCATATATATATATATCGTGATATATATTGCATTCTAAAAATTGATATACAGTTTTCGATCAATAATTTGCACGTAAAATAAATGTTCTTAATTATTTGCTTATTGCAGACATTTTCAATTGAATAACGCGCAATAATACTTAAATATCCATTATATAATATTCTTTTCTCCTTTCCTCAAATGAGTTCTATTTATAATTAATAATTTCTTGATTCTGCATCATTGCTATAAATTTAGAAAGATAAACGAATCGTTTACAAGAAGCCAAGAACACCATTTGCTCGTTGAAATCGATTTATTCGAGATTAGGGGAATGATTTGTTCTTTACACGAGATAGCTAAGAACATTTATTTTTATAGTGTCAAAAAAGTGAATAAACGACAAAATAAACATATAATAATGATTCGATATTGGTGATAGATGGGGAGAAAGAGATCTTTGGATGCAGTAATGAGAGATTCGAAAAAGCAAGAGAAATATATATCATGTAAAATATAGGACGTTAAATGTACCAATGATCAAAATCCGGTTTTATTGCTAATGAAATATATGACTTCACGAAAAATCTGAAAATTGGTTTTCGAAGAATCAGCATCGAGAATTAATTGAATATTATAGAGTATTTATATTGTATATTGTACATATTATTTTCTCTACAGAAAAGAGGTAATGAATTTTTTTTAATTTAAAAAACACTAATATTACTATTATTTCTAAGACGCCGAACAAATCGTGTTCGGACGACCGAACTGTGTTATCACTAGACATCTTTTTCCGTATTATAAGATGGATTTCTATCTTGTGCATATCACGTGTCGAGAGGAATCGCAATTCAGCCTTCCAAATCGATTTTCTTGGGATTAGGGCTTCTTCTAAGCCATCTTCACCCCAACTGCACTCACTTTTCCTTACGAACGTGGGGAACGCAATCTCTAATAACATATTCCACCGCATGGTATTCTTCGATCCTACTATCCATCGTAACGAGTGCTTTTGAGAACATAATATTGTTTGCGCTATAATATTTGTTTTCTTAAGAGTTTATCGCGAGAAAAGCTCGATCACTTATTTGAAACTTTGTTCTTTTTATTTGCAGAGCGAATTGGTTTCTTTCATTCGCACACTTGGTATATGTTTGCAACAATTTGCAAACAATTCTTTAACTGCGATGTGAATTGCAAAGTTTACAATACCTACAGCTTCTTTCTCATGTGTGCTGCTTAATTGTCTATAAATATATTAAACATTTTATATCTACTTTATCCAAAGTTTGCAAAGAAATACGTAGAATACATCAGGCTGCATTGCAGTTGCGAGAGCGTCGTAATAGTCGATGACTTTATTGCGTTCGATTCGATTCTCGCAGTCGTGCTAGAATATACGGGAAATAGACACTTTCTCTATCAAGCGAGAATGTATTCTTGGACGCGCGAGATACTACAGTCGATTTGTTCCACGCCAGTAGTAAGTTTTCTTTGGAATGAGATTGGAACAGAGTGAGCCAATTTATGTTATACACGACAATCGATATATTTGTTAAGTTCTTATTTATAAACGACGCTAGAGTTACTTTTTTTACCATTTAATAAAAATAAAGTGACTTAGTCACATTTAAATATATTATTGTATGTGAATATATCTCGATCACACGCTTCTCTTTTTTCTCTCTCCGTCTCTCTTCCAATTAGAGAGGATGGACGAAAAAGTGAAAGCGATTGCAACACATTGACGTTTCTCGCTCAGACAGAAAATTACGTGGATATTGCACTTTTTCTTTTTCTCTCTCTATATATGTGTCGTGTTAAAATTAAATACACTCGCAATTAATCTCGCATTTATGAGGTTGTTGCGGAGAATCGAAGGGCGACACGAAAAGCGTCAAGAGAGCACGGAGGGAACGAGAGGGTGAAAATTGTGTACACACATTTCTATATATATATATATTCGTGATGATACTGGGACGAGGGATGTCCTGTAGCCATGGTGACACGCTGACTCATAGGACGGGCCACCGACGCCCGGAAGATGGTGCGTGGGAGTTGGGTGGAAAATCCTTCGAAAGATTCCCTGCAACTTGATCTATTATTCCGCACGAAGAACGTGGGTGCTTGTGATCCGTGCAATGACCTTGGCAATGTTAGGTAACCTCGAGGAAGCTACATCACAATGTAAAGAAGACATGCTTTTTCCGAAAAGTCGTTCTTCTCTATTATTGCGAAATATAAGGAAGGATATATTTCTCGAGAAAGTATAAGTTAACACATGATATATAATCGTACGTCTCGTATATTCTCGCGTTCGAGTATTTTTATAAAATTATAATTAATATTTTAAAATTGTTATCAGGGATATATTTAGCCATTCAAAATGAATCATGTTTTTGCATATTCCTAGTAATATGCAAGATATTTTTTGAACGTATACATTATCTCTATTATGCGAGTAGATAGGAAAGACGAGGGAAGATGATAGAAAGTAACTTGAAAATCGGAGATTCTTTTGGTAGCGACGTAACGAAGATAAAGCGGTGTGTCTTGAAGGGTCTTGTCTGATCTCTGCAGTCACGCAAAGTATGTACTAACGATTTGGAAAATACATCTTCGTTGCATTTTATGAAGAGCGATATGTGGCGAGAAAGGACCAATTTTTTATTATACAGAAAAATTCAGTATCACACGGAAAATCACACACTGAGAGAAAAACTATCTTGAAACAAAAAAATTTTATTTTATTCAATAAACTATTTATTCGGATGCTAATGATGTGTTTACTTGTATTTCAAATTTCCTTAATTTAAATATTTATTACATGCTTACATGTATAAAGAAATACAATTTTTAATTGACTATTTTTACATTTTAATTTATATTAATTATTACTTTTATAATATATTTATTACAATACATTTTTAATTTTAAAAACAGTATATTTCAATTAATAAATGATAGTATATTATGAAATGATAGTATTTTATGAAAAGTATTATTTAAACGCAGAAAATGTATAGTCTTAGTAATAATGTACTCACTGTAATACGCATATTTATTTAAAATTAACACTTTTGCTTAAACAAAATAAACAATTTTTTAAATTAAACGCAGAGAGAGAGAGAGAGAGAGAGAGAGAGAGAGAGAGAGAGAGAATTTCTAATAATTATACTTAGACAGGTGAAAGAATTATTTTTATTTATTATCTCAGGATTAAAAATATTATTGTCGCGATTTCCTCGAATTTTTAATGTCAATATACATTTCAATATTGATATCAATAAACCTGTTTCAATGATATCAATATTGATATTTATTGATATCAATAAATATCAATATTGATATTCATTATTTTTAATCGGGGAAGAGATACTTTGACAATAAATAGGGCGTAAGTTCAACGAAGCTAATCATCTCGGAAAGAGAATGGAGATTTTAATCTATCTTTACTGAATGTTCTTTCGCAATATGTAGAGCACCGATGGATGTTGAAAATCATCATCACAGTGTATGATGAATGCAAGCAATATCGCGACCATGCCTCGCAAAAACAAAAGAGCGAGATCGCAAAACCGGAAAGCAAAAGACTCGTCTTTCTGTTCTCGGCGGTTCTTTCTTCGTTCTCTTCGAATTTTGCCGTTTTGAAAGTCTCTCAGGTATCGAAGCGTTAGATATACACTCCTTTCACATTCTCTGCCGAAATAATACTAGAAACGGTATGAAAGAGAGAAGAGATATTACTTGAATAATAATCTCAGAGACCTTTTACCTATTCGCTTCTAAGAAGAGAGAATAAAACATGAAAAAAGACAAAGAAAAAGTTTTTGGCGAAGATACGCTAAAGAAGAAATCACGAAAGATCGTTTTGATTTCACATTCTTTGCATACTGTATAGCATTAAAATCTTATTAACTACTATTTCCCGCAAAATCTGAGTATCTAATAAAAGTTATAATGCTCGAAGTTTGTCGACGACATCGACTTATTGTTGAACTTCTAACTTGTAAACATCAATTTTTATGGCACAAATTATCAGCTTTACGTTTTCAAAGTAAAGTTCAGCATTTCTTGTCTGAAAAATCACGCGTTTTGTTTGCATGTACAAAGTTCATTAACGTTTTTCTTATTTATGAAGATTTCCGACTCGCTTTAAGACATGTAATGTCAGGATTCTTCTTGATGACGAGAATAAAGACATCTACAATAAGAAACATAATGTACGTGATAAGAACAAGGATGAAAGGAGGAAAATCTTCAAGATTACATAAAGCTGCCAAGGAAGAAAGGACGAAAGATGTAGTGGATTTATATCATTTCTTTAGGATTCTAGCTTTGATACAAGATTTTATTATTTCATGAAAGCCGTGGACAGACGAAAAAAGAAAATCCGCGTGTCGTTCGGGAACGACATGAAAGACACAGGCTTTAAGAAGATTACGTAAGAACTAAGTCATATACAAATAATTTATTTCTTTAATTAAATATATATACGTGTACACACACAACACACACGCGCGCGCGCGTATACAAGAAATAATGTATGAAAACAAATATCAAAGAGTGTCGCAAATAATTGCGTCTTTATATTATAAGGAAGGGTTCCTTGTTCCTTTTTTTTTTTTTTTTTTTTTTTTTTTTTTACACCAGATCGATACAATTTAACACTAGATCCACGAAATCCTATATGTCAATTCTTATATCTCGAACTCGACGTGATATCATTTGTATGGACTGTGATGACTTCCAGGCATCATCAGTTTGAACGCCCGGCATTTAATCCGACTGCGTTTGTCATGCGTGTCACGCGCTTTACAGCCCCTCACGCTCCAGCAATTCCCTCTCGTAACGTTCAAGATTCAAGGAGGTCCGCATCACACCCTTCTTATTGTACTTGTGCTACTCTCTTCCCTAGCTTTATTCACGTGGGTGAGAGAGCGTGGCAAAAGAGGCAAGACAAAGAAAGAATGAGCGTTTAACCCTTACAATTCGCGCGCGAAACTCTGAGATTTGAAATTTTGCGGAAAACGAGCCGCATTTAAAAAGACTTCTCATCCATATCTTGTTTCAACGAAAGTAACACAGGTTCGATGATGCTTAGGATCTAGTCTCTCGAGGATGCATTATTCTATGATAGATGAAGCAATATGATTCTTTGCGCACATTCAATGTGTCTGATGAAAGATACATCTATTAAGAAAATTTAATATATCTTTGAAATTCAAGCGCCATAATAATTTATATAAAATGTGTTCAAAAATACGAAAAAAAGTAGCTCACGCTCCTTCATTCTTTATTAAAAAATATTGTTTGCAATTTTTTTACCTATGATAATTGATTTCAAGCCGACTTCGGAAGTGCAAACTTGCCTTTAATTGCCCAGAGGTTGCACACAGCGCACGCGACTCGCAATCAATCATCATTCTGAGCGCCTTTTTCCTCGCAACTTCGGCGCGTCAAAATCTACAATTACCGCGTAAGCGTGAGTCCGCATGCGAAGCACTCTCGCGACGAACGTAAACGACGGTTAAAAGACCGGAATGTCGTTGCGGCAGCGGCGCGAACCTTCAACGTAGAAAATAGATCGGCGTTTTACGTGCTCGTGTACGGAAAGAGGAGAGAAGAGAAAGAAGATTCTCAATTCTCTTCCGGACTATCTAGCTCGCGGAAATCGATCTGGGGCTGGGACAAAGAGCCGCCGCCCTCGGCGGGAATGAAGCCGCGCAATGAATCATCAATTTAATCCCCGACGGATAATCCACCGATGATGAGAGACCGCGTCGCAATTTTATAATCAATTAAGAAGACAAGTGACGCCTCTGTCGCTGAAGAAACGAACCAATAGGATGGAACTAAACGAAGAATCCTTTGCTAATGAGTCCATCGTGAGGCGAGTTACAAGCGTGCACCTGAACCATCTGGTCTATACGCGTGTAGAATGTAAGATCCACTTTATATCATTTTAACGAGATGATTAATGAAAAGCGGAGATAATTCGTTACATTATTTGTCTATTTAAATTATCTGACCGGTGATTCTTCAAACGGATGAGAGGTCCTCTCTCTTTAATCACGTATTAAGTACATGTGTTTAACAATTCACAAATTATTTAACTAATGTCTTTAATTAATGTTTTTATTTAAATTTAATTTTTGAAAATTGTTTATTAATTCAAAAACATTAATAAAATAAATGCAAAGGACATTATATGTAATAAATATTTTATGTCTACAGTACAAGAGATTTTAGCTGTTTATTTCCCTATTTCTGTTTTTGTATTTTTAAACGTCGTGAAATTTTTCTACGCTACATTATGGAAGCACGTTTATTTTCACGACCATTTTATGGGATTTATAAACTGCAAGTCATTTGCATAACTTTTCATGTTCCTTTTATTATTTCACTTTTACAGTTAATCATCTTTGCTTTACTCTCTGTGTAATAACGTTACATCATACTTTTGAGAACAGCTTATAGACTATCTTTTGAATTGAACTTAATGTTTTCAAAGAAATCAGACTTGAGATATTTTCAAGTATTTACTAAATTAAATTCTCTTGTCTACAATGTGTGTGCATATTTATTTTCGAGATACAGTTTGTATATGTGTACTGTATAGTTTTACCATGCTTTTCAGACTTTTATCACAACTCGCTATTTTTTTTTTCGTCTGTCATGCAACTTTTATTCTGAAACCGTACAAAACTTCCACTACTTATCGGCGAATTAATCGCGGTTTTGTTGTAACGCCGTTACGGAAAGTTGTGCAAATATGTGCACGCTATATCGCCATGCTTATTGAATTTACAGAAAAAATATCAGACCGATTTTGAAAACGATCTGCGATGTAGTGCGTCTTTAATATGAAGTTCGGACAATTTTGCAAACACACATTGTGCTCGTGATTCGCAATGCATGTACTTACATTCTACATGTTCTGTCGAACTGCATATCTCATGATATATACCTATACATTTCGTACGCAACGTTGATTGTAAATCGTCGGAAACGCGTTACCAGCTGTTTTGATAACGATATCATATCTATAATGACGTCTAGACTCCGGTCAGACTCTGCCGATTCATATTCGGGACGATATACGCGCGAGTTATCGCGCGCAAATGTAATCTATGTAATTTTAGAACGTGATAATGGCTCTATTGCCTGTAACGAAATTTCCGTGCAACAATTTGCGACAATTAATCATATTTAAACAAATTGATAGATATAAGCAATGTATTATTTAAAGATTTTTTTAGAGATCTGACAGACAGAGACTCTTTCGAGATGTCAATGTGGTAAATATTCAATTGCACGCGCAGTATTATATTTTTGTATTCGCGTGCTCGAGTTTAAATTGCACAAAATTTTTCCTTGATTTTATACAAATATAATTCCCTTAAATATCCTTTAAATATCCGAGTAACTGGATATCAACGGCGTTATACAAGTCGGGAAAATTTTACATTTTACTGATAAAAACACTTGTCAATTTGTTTGACAAAATGAACACCATCAGAACACAAATTGGCACAAATTATCACGCGAGTGATTCATACCGGCGCATTGTGCCGTGAAATCACGTGACTCAAGCGTATATCGCTCTTTACAACTCAACTTACAACTCAATAGTCGATCGACCCTTTCTCGAGTTGCAAAGCGAGTATCACACGACGATGAACGTAATCGTATTATTCGTAGTATTCTAAGAACAAATCTCTGTTGTGTGTAGTCGGGACAGTAAGTTGCAACTCGTGACCAGGCAATTCCGTGATGCATCCGCCAGCGTCATCAGACACGCATCTCCAATATTTTGGTAGTATCGAACAAGGAAAGATAAATCGGAAGAAATTTTATTGACGTAAGATTCGAAACGTCATTGAAATGTTGCAGCAATGGGATTTTAACACACACCTTAATAAGATTCCACTTTCACATATATGAGGATTTAAAAACGCCGTATTGCGACATTGTCGCAGCGATTTTAGTTAACTTTTCTTCCTTTAGGATATTTTATCTAGTTTCTCATCGCGTACACACGAAACAAACACAAAATGTTGATATTTTAAGTTATTTGAACTTCTTTGCCTTATTTTCTTTTCATTTCGTGACATTTTTTTCCCTGTTGACTTTATTTTAGACGGTTGTTTTTAAAAAAAAGCAAGTTTCACGGAAAAATGCTCGCCGTCCGGAAAGTCGTCGAGTGTTGGAATGAACTTGACCTGGCTTATCCCATGGAAGATTCCTGTTTCTTTCTTCTTCTCTTTAATCGCAATCTCGCGCGTGCAAGAGAGACATAAAGAATCGAGAGCTCGGAAAACGAACGCCTCGAGTGTGCCTGAAAACACTGCACCAGCAGTTTCATGCGAATAGTACTCCTTTCTCTCTCTCTCTCTTTTGCAGACCGTTTTTGCTCTGGTTTTAATGTTTATTCACCACAGAAAAATTGTGCTGCTGCCGCTCTGCCTCTTATTTTCTCGAAATTATATAGCTCGTTAACATCGTCCAGTTAACTTGAATAATTAGCGTTTATCAGAAAGAACAGAAAGTTAACTCGGATAAATCTCGCTGTGCAATAAATGTATGAAACTTTTAATAGATACATTTTATTCGACTAACAGTGCACAATTTTTGCACGAATAGAAGAATAATTAGCGCGTCGTGTTTTTATTCAGGTTTACAGCTTGCACTTTTTTAACTATTTAGGAAAAATGTGTACGGTTATTTTAATAAAAATAATATATATACATATATATATATATATACATATATATATATGTACATATATATATATATATATATATATATAAAACATAAAGGAGTAGCATGAGACCTATTGTACAAATATATTTGCAAAACTTGAGGATATTCTATTATACATAAGATTTGGGAATTTGTCATGGCGCGTAAATTTCGCGCGATCTGTCTCATTAGTGCCATAACTTATAAAACTCAGGATTAGAGTATAATTTAACATAATTGATCGCTCCGAACTTCTAAATCTCATGACTTCTATCTCATCTTCTTGTTATCGCGTTAAGCCTTGTTGCTTCTTCTCTTTTTCATCTTTTCATAATGCTTTTACATTTACAAACGATCGAGCTCATGCTATATTAACCAACTTAATTTCCGAGTTCTTCTTGACTCGATTCGCAGATTATATTACTTGGATTCTTCGGTTGCACTACAGCGGCATAGTTTGTATGTTATTTCGGAATGTACATCTGCAGAGAATAACGTTAATAAGATCCACGGGACTAATTTTTGTTTTGCTCTTTTCAGGTCTAACGTTTTGACGTACAATATATTTCTCTACTATACAATCCCATTCTCTCCTTCTCGTCTTTTAATTGCCGCCGCTTTTCTCTTTATATGGCGGAATATTTTGATTTATTATATAGGATTTATATCGGTCACGCAGAAATGCAAACAGCGTCAATAGAAGTTAATGCGTTTGATTGTGGAACAAATATCTTGATCGATTGTCAAGCTCAACTACCAAAGTTTACGTCTAAAACAGGCGTAAATAATAAATATTTGTAAATTAAATGTTAGATACACACATTGATTATGGGCTATACAGATATGGGCTATTAAGATGATATTAAGATACAGAGAATTATATGATACATAAGAATTGTTACAACACATTATATTTATGTTAGCACATCATTATTTTGTAATAATGTTTGTTTTACCTTTGCTAGAACATCATGAGATAATTAACGTCAGTTCTACCGTTCCTTAACGGGCAAGGTAGCGGATGCTATTATTCTTATATATACATCATAAGAAGGATACTAGATTTAATTAACAGAAAGATAGGATATATATGTATGTGTGTGTGTGTGTGTGTGTGTATACATACATACATATATACATATATATATATATATATATATACATATATACATATATATACTATATATATACTATACATATATATATACTATTATGAATTTTATTGCATCAGAATCAAGAGAGTGGAATTATTAGTGCTTTCTAACTGCTATCAATTTAATGTACAAAGAAGTAAAAAAATTAGTAAAAAAATTATTGTATGATTACAAATTTTTCTCTCAGTGAGATATTATAATTAATACTAATTATTATTCTATTTCCTATTATCTATTATTTTTTAAAATAAACTTCAAGCTAAAGTTCACGTTTTTTAAATAAATGTCAAGTTCCGCCAAGTAAAGTTGCAATTAACGCAAGTCTGCCACGTGTCAAAAGACGTGCATTGCGTAATAAAAAGGGGCAACAGTTAACCTCACAGAATGACTCTCGAGTGCTTCGAGAGAAATAGAAGGGCTTCAAGCGATGGGTAGTGACGGTAAGGGCTCTAGAATTATCACGCACCATTCTCACACATGCGTCTCGAGACTCTTTTGTACGAAACTCTTTTCTCCGTTTCCGTGTATGTACATATATGCATGATCATTCGCGATATGTACGTGCGCCATGAAACGACAATTTGTGAGACGCCCACAAATGGATAACATAAGTAACTATCTCTTCAGGCCAGACAATACCCATTTCTCCATTAACCGGCGCCCTTTTTCCTGCCTATTCTTTGCACGTTCTCAAAGATCTTTCGATGCCGCGCCTAGAATCCGGCACTTTAGACGCGAAGTGCATTCTCGATCATGTCTAATGTGTCTATGACAAGTGACATTTGACAGATATTTATACTATGAAGTATAAGAACTAGAAACAGATATATCGCCTGATATATAACTAACTTGTAAGCAAACGACAAAAACAATTGTGTAAAAATCAACATGTAATTATTTATGTGTGCAATTTCTCTGTAAAAAAAAAGAATAAAACAATTAGTATTATTTTGCAACATTTTCATTTTATTCATACATAAAGCCGTGCTATTCCAGTAAAATATAAAATAAGTTTTCGCGGAAGGGATAACAATCGGGAACGAAAGAGCGCCACTTTACTTCCTTCGGTTGAATTTAAGCGGTAAGAGAAGACGAGAAATCGAGTGAATTAAAAATGTCTGTTTTCTTGCGGGCGCTCGTAAAAGCCACATTTGCCTAACCATACGAAAAAGAAACCGACGAGTTAAGCCCGATTTATATTCGGCTAGCACGGCAAACAATCTCAAAAACTTCTAACCGCATCGCACCCTCATCTCCGCTCGTATCCTTTTCTGAGAGAATTCCGAATCAGCGGTTCCCGCCTGCGGAGCTTTAAGCTCTGCCCTTTCCTCCCCTTTGTGCCAACTTCGAGAAATCTCTCGAAATCAGTTTCTATTTCCTGAGGGCGCTTCTTTTTTTAAATTGTAGCGACGCATTGAGTTCGGCGCAACACCCACATGTGGGAGAAACAGACGTCATGAAAAAGAGAAAGTGTGGAGGAAGAGAGACAAAACGATTGTAAGCTCGCGGAATCGCAAGCTTGGCGAAAGTCCGAAACTAACACTTGATTTTATCGATAAACAAAAGATTCTCGCAAATCATGTTAGCTTCTTTTTGACGTAGCATTCTTGCATTGAGAATAAACACGATGAAACGTACAAATAAGTAACTCAGCTAATCACTGTCTAATGTGTTATTAATATGTAAAAAATATTGTATAATAGTTGATAATAATTTTTTATGGTTATTTTTTACTTGACATTATATTAAGTTAATTTAGTTAAAAGTTTTTTAAATGACATTTTTGAGAAAAATTGACAGGGTCTTTAAAGTGCCAATTACTATGACTATTTTATCCTATTTACTTTATAATTGTATAAAAATTAAATTATTAATTCAATTTTATTATCTCGTTCAGTTATATTTGTTTCAGGTGCTGTCAGCGCCAAAGATGCTAGATCTTCGAATCAATTATCGCGCAGAAAAGAGATTTTAGAAGACTTGACAGAGAAATCTGGTAAGTTTCTGCTAAAAAACTTAAATATCAGCTTCATGTGTGTTTAGAGAGTATAAATTACCAGCTCTCTATAACGCGATTTATCGGCGAAAAATTCAGGAAAAGAATATACTAAAGTTTCGGTGTAAATAAAATACAATTGTAACATTTTTAATATTATAATAAAATTGCGCAATTTTTAAATGTTTCATTAAAAATTCTAATAAGATAGTTTATATGTGTACGATATGTAATTAAATTGTTAACACTGTTTATGCAGGACTTACGTTTACGCGGACTTTTCTGTCGTTTGACCAGGTTTTGTTACTACATAGAACGAAAGTTTCAAATGAACCACGAAAAGGATTTTACGCTTCCAAGACGAGCCGGCGAACTTAACGAAAGATTTTCGAAATTCGCTGGCGACTTTTAAGCGCAATTCTTCAACCATGAAAACTAATTTCAAGAAGCTTCTATCACTTCGATAATACCAAGGAAGTTAAGAAGCTATATAATATTGTACTGTGAACATTTAAAACTTAAAAAGTTTGTGGAGCTTTCCAATACTCCTCATTAAACCGCTAATTAACGTAATTTGGATATTGGTTACGTTACGCAAAGCGTAACGTAATTATGGATATTTATTTGCAGTATTCTAAAAAGTCTATATTGAAGAACAGTTTATTGTAAAAAGAAAAGTTTTGCTTTATTAAAGAAAGATTTTTGATATTTATGCTTGCTTGTAGATATCTTATTTTTTTGAAGATGATTGATACTCGAACATAATAATTAAAACAACAACTATATCTTTAATTCTTACAAATAAATTGGTTAAATTACTAAAAAAAACTTTTGTTAAAGTAAAAATAGTTTTAATTTGAATATAAAAGTTTCAGATTTTAACATTATTTGAGAGGTATCAAGCAAAACCATGCAATAATCTCTTTTCAACATTTTTCAGTTATTATTATTCAATGTATAATTTACTATCAAATCTAAATTATGGTTAATATATGCGCTCCTAAAGCAATAGAATCCTACTGAAATTAAATTATGTTTGAAAATAGTCAGTACAGTTTTTTGTTATGTCTTAAAATACGCGCGAGTGGAGTTTGCTGATTTTGCAGTGACACTACTCATTTTATTTTGCAAAAACTAGTAAAGATGTTTAAACATCTCTGTACTTTGTCTACTGATCCGAATTTCAAGAAGCATTCTGAGGTATCGAACATATTCGTTTTTTTTTTTAAAGAAAAAGTTTGCAGAGAAGAAGGATTTCGTGGCTGGATTATACGCGAACGGGGGGGGGACTATAAATTCTCAGATCGTGAAACAGGAAGGCGAGTACACGCCTCATGTTCCTGATACGGTCACGCACGTGCTTCTTCGCACGCACCGTCGTCCGTTCCCTCCTTGAAATTTTATCGCGGAACGAATCCAACGAAAACGATCATAAAACTTTGCACTTTACAACCCTCGGATTCGGAAAGGTTGGTTGAGCGCGAGGAGCTGCGAAAGCTCATAATCGAATTCAATAGGATAACAGGTATATAGGCGTGCTCGCGGTATTATCCCTCAGTGAGCTTTGGGAACAGCGCGTCGTTCAATAAAAAAAAACAAAATAGCCGCAAAATTAATAAGACAGCCCTTCCTTCTTTGACATCTATCTCGAGTTATTAATTAATAAAAGTAACACGCGTATTTTCAAGTAAAGTAAGGTTTTATAATAAGGCATATGCAATCCATCACGTTGTAATATATATATAAAGCGTACGGAATATCGAACAAATTATTTTAAAATAATTTGTTTTGCGTATGTTTGCGTTTATGCCAAATTCTTTTTAATATTTAAAAAAGGAAGAGACATAAACTTCGTTTTAATATTTTAGCATAATCATATTCAGAGTTTCCTTGGTTCCGTGTAACGTGACTGTAAAATACCGTTGAGAGAAGAAGAAAAGGGCGCGAATGAGAAAAGACATGAGCTGCTCCTCGGGAAGGTAGCAGCGGGAAAGGTACAACGGGAGAAAAGAATCTACCAGAAGACTCAATGGCGCACGAGAGATAAACTGTTGGAACGCGTTGAAACTCTCGCGTGGTAGTCGAGAAAAATGGAAATGACTCGAGTCGTTCATGAGATAGAACTTTACGGTTTGGATAATTATTCGGCTAAAAGATGAGGAGCAATTGAAATAAGAAATATAAGAAATCAGATCTAGTCGATAAATCGTGAGAACTATGAAATATTCGATTATAATTTGAACAAGATACGCGTAACAGAAATACTCAGAAGATAATTTTATTGCAAAATATAATATAATTATAAATAAACTTGATATCAGACTGTTTTATACTTGATATCAGACAGATTTTTTTTTAATTTAAGACTTTAAAATTCTCAATAAAAAAATTTAGCAAATCATAAGGTTCTCTCAAAAGATTCTTAACTTAATATTGACAACAGAAGTTTTGTCTATAAACTGTTTACTTTAATTTATGTTAAGTATAAACATTTGTATGTTGCAGAACAAAATGTCGATGACTGGGAGCTTAATGGGATATGAGAACAACAACGATGTGAACCAGGCCAAGTGTAAGAAGCCGTTGAAGCCGTTGCCAGTTGTGTCGAGCATAAGCTCGAGTGGTATCACGACGAACACAGGCAAATCGAAAAAAGCACGAAAATCAGTGAGGAAGGAATCATGTATACGTGGTCATGTGAACAGCCTCTGGTCCGTCTGGTACGGCATCCTGGCTGTTGCTTTTCAAGCATATATAGCAATGAGATATGCCCGACGATTCGCAGGTAAGATTGCGTTTCCTTTTATTTCGCTGAAACATGCCCTCTCTTCTTGCTCTCTTTTTCTCTTTCTCGTGGAACCGAATGTACTGATAACATTAATCTGAAAACTTACTTTTCTTGGTTTAGTGATTTTACTTTTTTTTCAAATAAAATATCAATTTATTATTACGTTTCAAGTTGACAAATAAAATAAAAAAATATATTTGCAAAAGTTATATATGATGTTATTCTTGTAATGCTTCTAATACTAAAATAAAATATAGTTTATAAACGATACGTTCTTTTTATTCATTTTTTTATGTGTTGCGGAATTATTTGATTTACAATTTTAGTTGGAGTATTATAAAAAAAAAAGAAACGTAGCTATTACATTGACTTTGAAGTTTTCTTCTTTTCCTTCGCGCGTTTCAAGTTACTTTAATCAGTAAAACTTTGGAGCTAGGTTCTCCGAATGGTTCGTTGCCTTTCCTTATTTTCCGGCCGTTTCCAGCGGCTGCTTTCCGTAAATTTCTTCTCTTGGCAGCTGTTGCAAGGCTTTCAGTAATAGGTATTGACGGTAATTACGTAAAGAAACACACTAGATAGCAATAGAACAACCTGTGAAATTTTTCGTATTTCCTATCTGTTCTTGCACTAGGAATTGATTTTAATTCCGTTATCTCTTAACCGGATTAACAAACAGTGATAAGGAAATAAAAAGGATATAGTTAAATTATAATAGATTCAAAGTAACGTAGATACAGTAATAATATTGTACTAATTCGATATCAATTTTCTTGATAATATCTTGACCTTCATCGATCGCACCTTGGTGTGAATAACAATAATTTATTATTTATTTATAATTAATGTAAAGAAATGAAATTAAAATTTCAAATTAGAAAATATTTTATTTTTTGTGTATAATATATTACCTTAAAGAAATCCGCATGATTTATTACGTTTAATTATTCTATTATATTTAATTAGTTTATCATATTTCAGTTTAGTTTATTACACATTTCATTTACACGATATAAAATTTATTCTTTCAGCTTACTTGTCACTACCATGGCCGGCAGATGCACCGCCACCTAATATCGAATTGTACGCCTGTGTGGTACTGGCTGGCGCGGGAGCCGTTCTACTTCCGGTATTGGTTGGCGCCGCAGCTTTCAAGCTCGGCAATCTCGCGAACGACGGAATAAAATTGGGTCGACATTTAAGCGCTTGTTCACGCGATCCACCATCTTCGCTTCTCACCAATAATCCTGATAACAGTGAGTAAATTGTGTTTTTAACTCATGTCAATGATAAGATTATTATATGTAAAATTCAACGTTCAATTTTATGTTTTACGGATTTTTTCAATCGGTTTCTTAATTATGGTATATAGTTCGTCGTAAGCGCAAAATGATAATTATGATTTTTTTAGATCTGGCAAATAATTTATGGAGACACGGCGGTCCTACGGCGGCCTTCGTTCATCTCTGCACGGCCATGTGCTTTCTCCTACCCTCTCTGCTCATGGAAGCGAGGCTAATACATGCTGGATTTTTGCCAAAAGGTAATATAAATGTCTCTACACTGCTACTCGTTATGCTTGCTTCTTTACGAATAAGTTAAAGAGGAAAGATTCCGCGAAAAAATTATAAGATTATTTTGTTTAATATATTTGTTTTTTTTTTGGGTTTGCTAAGCTGTAAATCGTGCAAAATAAAAAAATATCTTTTTTCAAATACTGTTAAAAAATTGAATATTTTGAACGCACACAAATGTGTGTTTTAATGGTTGCATTTTTGCATCATTTAAAATATTATTATTATATTAAATTATAAAAATGTTAAGTATACTAATTAAAAAATTAGTTTTTTCGATAAACTAAATTTGATCATGCGTTTTTGTACAATGCAAACAAGTGATACGTTTTTGTTTTACTGAAAAAAACGCAGTTTTTTCGTTTCCGGAGAAAATGTTGAATAAGAAATAATCGAGCTCAGCGAAGTCGAAAGAAGCAAGTCGTGCGCTTTGATGTACCACCATTCTGCGCTTGTTGAGCTTTCGTTTCGGGATACTACGACAGATATATAACGCGAAAGAAAACAATGAAATCCACGTGAGAAACCGAGCATCTTCCAACGATCACTTTTCCTGAGCGTTCCATCTCTTGTGTACGCACCCTCGCTTGTGCAAACAATGAAATAAGAGGGCGACGAGAGAAACGTTCCAGTTGTACGTTAATGCAATATGTACTGAAAAGTACCACTTCTCCGGTCTCTACCCATTTACAAATATTTTACGTTTAAATCAAAGGGGTCAGAGGATAAAGATAATTTGATAGGTTTAATTAATGTTAATAACGTAGTTACGTGCATTAGGCGGCAAAATAATCTTCATCATTATGTTTTTGTATGATTTTTGTATCTTTTTACAAACAAAAGAAAGATACAGTTGTAAAAAAAAAAAAAAAAAAAAAAAAAAAATTTTTCTTTTTATTGAGCTTTTTCTTTTCTCCGTAGCTTTTTTCTTCTCGTAAATTTTTCTTCGACAAAAGTACTTTAGAAATAATTCACATTACCGATACAAAACGAGTCACATATCACACATTTTGAATTATTTAGCAGACAACGCGCAACTTGGGCGAACGTACGTTAATCTCATAAATTTCGGCGACTGCGCGGCCGACAGATAATAATCTCCACAATTAGAGCATCGCCGCGCGGAATCACGTTCGTCGAGCAAATACAATATTTCCGCGTTTTTGATGTAACTTACTATTATCAAAACTGTTAAATGTATGTTGGCTGCAATAAACATAGTTAAAACAGAGAAATATTTCAATGAGTATATGTTACCTCGCGCGAATCTCAAAAATTCTCACTATTCTCGCACAAAGTTTTCATATTCTCTCTAGCGGCAGGACGATAATAGTCATCCCGAAAATATCAACTGAAAATATCAACCGCATCGAGCCGAATCATAATAATCTGTATAATAATTTTGCGAACTGCAGCGCATAAGTAAATTCGGCGTGCTTTTGCAGCGCGACATATTAACAAGACTTATGATTTTCCGGCGGATTGCGAGTAAATGATGGAAAATCAAGTTTAATCGCGTTTTCGCGTTTTCCCATTCCGCAAGGGCTGTACGTACGCAAATCGATTTTGAAATATCGACGCAGACAAGTCGAACTTTAGCCGCGTTAATACAGGAGTCAATACATGTATTACGCAACATGGAGAGGCATCCAGTGTAATGCATCGTCTGCGCTCGCAAATAGGTATCATTCGCGGGGCGCATTAAGCTCGCTTGTACAATAATTACGGATAAAGTGACGTATGTATATTCGGCCTTCACGGATGGAACGCGAGCGCGGTAACAACGCCGTCGTAAACGGCACTCTCCTGTTAACGTTTGCCCGAGAAGATTCATACTGACTCTACTGTCATAGAAAAAGCTTGATCCGACTGAGAAATATTCCGGCCTCTCCGTTTTTTACAAACTTCTTGCGCTTAATTACCGACAATGTCTCATCCAACGAAATTGTTCGCAAAATTAATCTTTAACTCGTATATATGTATCAGTTGTACATATGTACGTACAGACTGTCTGTTCGCGTATCTGCAGCGGAATTTCCACAAATCCAAGATTAATTATAGACTGAGACGCAAACGACGTCAAGTGTCACGAGCAGTTGTACTTTTATATATATTTTTTGACTCCGTTTGTTTCTGAAATGTGTGCGAGTTAGGTAAGTGGTTCTCCAAAGAGTGGCAAATGTATAAATAATATATATATATATATACACACACGCACACACACGTTATTCATTAGGCTTGCGCACGTGAAAACAAAACATTACAGAAAACAGCTTTTCTACGAGACGAGCAAATTGCGACGGCGAAGAGTTAGCAAGATAAATTACAATACTTTTCTTGACTCTCTGCTATCGTAATTAATCGTGTGTATTTAAATATAACACATTTGAAAAATTATTATTTAAAAGAGAGAAATAAAAAACCTGATACTGATTATTCTCGGAGCAAATTTGCAGTTTCCTCTTGAAGACTTACGCGCGCCTAATCGGATGTAAATTTTAATTGCAAGTATATATTATTTTTATACGTCACTGACCAATTAATTGTTGGCTAGTCGACCAATCTTGTTTTATCTCCAACGTGAAACCAAGCTCATTTTGCAACTTTATATACACATTTTTATCAAACACACAAACTTTGCGAAAAGTTTCGGCGACTTAATTAAATACTGCATTAAATACATTACTCGGCTGAATATGTTCGATGTAAACAAAAAAATTTTGCTCATAACGGAATATACGGTCAAGATTGATTTAGAAGTGCAACGTAAATATCACCGGCGGAGATGAGCCAACATGCGACTCATTCTCACATGTATAAGAGACGCGGCACGCGGAAAATATCAGAACGAAACTTATATAGTGAAGTAGAAAACTCTATGAGAACCTCTGCACGCGTGGTCTGGCGTGATCAAAACTTAGGCCATTGCACGCGAGTTTGTGTGCTAGTTTAATGCGACGTATTACGCAAGGCTATGTTTACGCTTACGAGAGTTTAGCACGGGAAGCACAAAGTGTCTCTCGACGAACCCTATTCACGCCGCTCAGCGTTATAACATATTGCAACACGTCGCGACGCTGCTCCAAGAAACCATCGCATCCTTTGTATTTCCTCTTCTGGACTTGTCTCTTTCTCGAAATTAAGTTTCGTCGCAGGTGCGAATTCCATGGCGTTTATTTATTTTGCTAAACAGAAACTATGCATTGTATCTCTCTCGTTGTGGCAATTCGATTAATTGAAGCACGCGATGCCAAACTTGATGCAAATGTTGATTGTGGACGATACACATGTGCTGCGAAAGTGTAAACTTATAAATGCCATGCTTTCGCAACTATATAATGTATTCAGAAGAATAATTATCGATAATTACTTAAATATGCAAAAAACAGTAGTAAATTTTGTACAATGTAAAGTAAGAAATAACTTCAGATTAATATTGTTTCTCTTTTAAACGTAATATTAATATAATTCTGCAAACGATTTTATAAAAGATATCATCGCGCGCACTGAATAATCATTGAATAATCACTTTTTATTTTTTCGATTGTAATTATGCAAATTCGAAGTTTCATTATAAATATTCTCCAGATGGTCGTTTCGCGCGGAATAATAAGACTCCTCCGGGAACGACCGAAAAGAAAGTCTTTAACTTTCATAAAAGCTCCCCAGCTAGCAGCCGGTGAATGGAAAATACGTGGTTGTTCGCTTCAATCTGCATTATGCGTGCAACAAAGTCACCTCGCAAAAGATTTGATGCCAACGTTCCAAGGGAACGCGTATATGCAAAGGCATATAATCACCAAGCGCAATATTCTTCTCTTTATCCTACCGTCAATTGTCAATTATAGTTGGCGATATTGCTTTTCGTGTGTTTGCCGCGCGAAATCGAAGCATTTAAGATGCATTGTTTGCCACTCGACTGTGTAGACGAATAAACATATCGCGCATATGTATTTATAAAGTATAACGTAAAGATATATATACTTCGCAATTCTCCTTGCATTTTACTTTAATTACTAATAGATATATATAATTTTTAAACTATTTTTATGCATAATTAAAATTTATTTACACAAATCGTATTGCGATGTTAAACATTGTCAAAGTAATATAATATTAGACAATAATATGAAAAATTTTATAAACTTTTCTATCCAGAAAGAAACTCTAACTTTTAAATCTATTATTCTATTTCTTTATTATTTTATATTAAACTGTAATTAAATTTGCTTTGCAATCTATTTAAGATAATATTTATGTATACTTTTTGTACGTGTACACTTCACTTAAGATAGGCGAATGTATCCATTGGAGTGTAACGTAAAATAAGAACATTGCGTCGACTTAAAGCCAACATTAATTTCACAGTAGTACAAGTCAACAATTCACCTGTACAGACGTTGGTAAAGCGATGCGCAATCGGGAAGCGAATTCGAGTGCTCAAGAACGACACGAATTTGCTTTCGCATGTGCGAGTACTTGAAAGATAAAGCAAGCAATAATGAACTAGCTGCACTCAAAGCGCCGCATTATACAATTACACTTAATTTTATTTGATAGAAACAATCTTTTTTCTCTAAATATTTTTATTTGTTTGCATTACAACAACATACGCGAGAAAACTCGAATAATGAAATTATTAATTAGAAAGATGGCGGCTGACATAAATGCCGACAGATTTTATGCTTCGTTAAAGAACCCTTGTTAAACTTTAAATTATTGTTAGACTTTAAATTTGGTCTCAAAATATTCGAGATTTTATTTATTATGTATAAATTGTACACATATAAAACTGTATGCATATATAAAACATATGTTGTATGTAAATAATAAATCAAAACAATTATACAATTCATCAGCGTTATAACTTTTAATATAAAAAAAAATTAAGAATCAATATTTTTTGGCTTGATTATGTAACATCTATGTCGCAGACATAAACTGTCGCAACATTTTAAATAGAAATCGTTTATCTAATAGGGACGCCTGTTTGCTTCGATTTTTCTGCCACAAAAGAGATTGGCAGGCAACCGGCTGTTGCATTTGCATGGACATCCGTATCCACGCGATGCTGTCCGTTAAAGTGAAAACCCGTGTTATCATTATGTTCGATCTCTTTCTTGCACGCTTCCCACGCAGCAGGAAAACTTTCGACGCGCTTTTCCGTTCCGCGATCGACGACCTCTGGTCGGCTCTCCTGAGGTTGGCGAGAACCAATTTTCTGTGCAGATATCGACTGATGTCATTGATTTATTCCGATGGAACTCGGTTGAAGATTTCTCGAATGTATAAATTCTCGGTGACAAAACGGAGCGGCGCGGAAACGATAGCGTTAAAGTTGGCTCATTATACCTGTTGCTAATGGAAATCACGCGCTAATGATTTGCTTAATTAAATAACCGTGATATATAAAATTTCTCTTCGTTTCTTCACGTACTTAACCGCACCCTTGAAAAAACAGAAATAGAAATTGTTATAGGATAAGATAACATATCAATAGGATAGGATCAAACCAAAATCATTGGAATAATTTAAAAACTTTTTTTGGAGTGTCTAGTCGCACGTATGTTTAATTATAGATACAATAATAAAATCCATATCCACTTCATAATAGCGAAATGATTCCTATGGTGTAAAGCAAAATAAATCGACGGCTATCATTGCAGTACTACTGGTCTGTTCTTCTGCAATTATACAGATGGTATGTTTGAATAAAGAGGTGCGGGCGAAGTGACGACCGTGGATATTTCTCGACAGTCATAAATATTTAAGCGTCTCAAACTCCTCCTCGCGTAAATGTATGGATGAAACATTGCGCAGCATGAAACTTTTGAAATCACCTCTGCGCGGATGGTAGAGAGCCTCTGTCTGTTGATTTTATAAACAAAAGAGGTGTCAGACAAAATACAATACCTGGCATATTTTGCTACGACGAACGTTTATATGCAAACTACGCGAAATTGACGATTAAGTAAAACAGGAATAAAGTAACGGTGTATAAATGAAACAATTTTACAATTTTACAACTTTATTTTGATCATGAATTTTGTATCATAAAAAAAACATTTTATGCTTGTATAACAATTATACATTCTCCGATTTTAATTATCTGAAAGGAATCTAAGATGGAAGTATAGTGCACGCTATTGTGACGTCTCTAGCCAAAAATAAACTTTTTTATTTGTTGAATCTTGACATAAAAAAAAACATGAATTATTCAAATTTCGAATTTTTACAACCCTTAAAACAACAAAATTTCACGATAACACGCAACTTCAGTTAAAATTTATTAGTCTTTTTTTTTCTGTCGCCAAATCTTTCGAGTTCATGATAATATCGACAATAAAGTAGCTCCCAATTTTAACTGCGTTATCACCGCTAAAGTTTCGCGTGTAACGGGGATGAAGAGGCAGACGGGGATGTAACAGGGTAACTTCGTCCTGGCTACGTCCTCGCTCGTGTATTGATCGGTCAGGTGTGTGCATACAGTTTGCTGCGGGATTTCCCTCGTTCGTAAAATCCCTCCTTCTTGAACGTCCCCGTCTCGTTTAAACCTTTAAAAGGCTCGCGGCGATTCCTGTCCCGTTTTCCTCGCGGAGAATTGATGTAATTTCACAACGTAACCTACACCAGCTGTGCCGACGGTTTGCTTTTTCTTGGATACATTTTGCGAGAGATAGTTCTTCCTGTCGCAAAAAATATAACAACAGCACAGTTTTTAAAATTAAATATACCGTACAGCTGCAGCATGCATAAACAAAATGTGATATTTTTTAGTAGAATTGCGACCGAAAATAAAACACGTCAGTGCAAAAATTTCGAATCGTTCTGCTGTTTATAGCTGCAGTGTTCAAAGGATGCGCGATTTTTAACTTAGGAAAAAATAAAATTAAAATTTTTATTATTTTGTATGTATTTTTTACATAAATATAAAATCAATAGCAAATATATCGTCGAGCTTTCTCTTAATTAACAGGAATTTAATAAATACGCACAATCACTAAAAATTCTTATATTATTCTGCCTACTTGTCAACACGGCGTAAAACACTGTCAGTATACAACTGCAGCTATCCTGTATTCTCTCTCACACACTTGTAGTCCGGAAATAACTAGAGTGGCAGAAACGCGGAACAAAAAATGAGGAACGTGCAAAAACAACAACAAACACGAAAATTTTCTACAGGTTTTCATCGTTTTCTTTTTGTTCTCGAGAAGCTCCACTTGGCTTTCTTCCTTTTCTGTGTCCTAACCTGCTGATTCTGTTTACGCTGCACTGTCCTTGCGAGGGTTGATTGCAACGCCTGTCCTCGCCTGACGGCTCTATATTCCGCGCACGTTGACCATAATCGAATTAGCGCGTAATTAGTTTACATAAAATTACGCCGACCAACTATGCCCTTTTCCTCTCGCGTGTAACTTGCACCCAACCTTCTATGTGCTATCCCCCGTTTTCCAGATCGACCGGTCTAGGGACCGGTTATACCTATCTATTGGAGAGCCCAACCTGGCTATATCGCGGTTGACACGCCAACACGCTCGAAAGCCTATCGGCCAGCTTGCTACGCAATTTCATTATCGGTGATTTAGTTGAACGGGACGTTGCTCCGGAAGTGCCGGGATATGCCGGTAGTTTATGAACTGTGTGATGCTCGCTTACGCGCAAGTGCCGAAATCGGAAATGTAATTGTCGCCTATCGCGCCGAGTTTCGTCTCAAAAATCTAAATATTTGATATGTTTCGGCGAGATCTAACTTCTGTTTATGTATTTTTTTGTTTTTTTCATTATGTTTCGTCATTTGTTTTATCTACGTCGTTTGTAACAATTATCGGGAACATTAGTATGCAAATACACGTAATATGCTGCACATTCACACATTGGCTTGATTAATAATCTAACTGAAACCCGTCTCGTCCGAGCCTAATAATTGAGCTGTTTACGTTGCGTAATCTGCGGTACTCTGTACCGAAAATACATGCAAGATGTCACGTGCGTATATCGTATATGACGCGCATGACGCAAGTGCATCTCTCTCGATGCGCATCTCATATTCATAGACTTAAACGCAGCGCAACATGTTTCATAGGTAATTCCTCCAGTATCGGATACCCTGTAAAATATGCATTGTGTTATCATTACCGCTCTACATGGCGCATCGTTCTCGCGCGGAAGCATCATGCGAACGATAGTGCTAATAACACGCTTCAACGATACATTATCTACAAATATGTTTCGATAGTGAGTAATTTTTCAATTGTGAGAGATCGGATCGTAAAAAATTCATTTGTGAGTATTTCGACGAAATGTTATTGTTAAATCGTATCATTAAATCGTATCGCTGTATCACTCTTAAATGTATATGCAATTTTCTCTCTGCCAGGGAAAGTTACTTTGATTAGAGAGAGTTTTTATTTGCTTTAATTATATATATAAGCATATTGTAGTTGAAAACATAAAAAAAGATATACTTATTCTATGTTCTATTATATGTTTTTTTTCTATTCTTTTCTGTTAAAATCCAAAATGTATTGTACAAGGAATATCACAATTCTTTCTTCCAATTTTATGATAAAGTAATATGATATTTTTTTATTTGCATTTCTGACTTGGCGTGATAACGCCATTACAAAGGTCACTGTGATCCTCCTGACGAGAACGGAAAGAGATGGGTGGATGGATGACTAGGAATCAGGGGTTGCTGCAACCTGTCGGAAGTCACTCTTCGTCTCGACCCATCGCGTTCTCTTCTATTTATGAACATGATCATTAGCGTCTCGACTAATCGCATTCGAGTTATGTATATGTGAGAACAAAAAACGCATTAAAAAAATTATTATATATTATGTTTTAATTTTCTAATTAAAAAATAATTCAATTTCAACTTTCAATACTGAATATTTACTGTAAATCATTGTCAGAAGAGAGAAAAGAGGACGTCATGTCGGCCCCTCTTCTCCCTCCTGGGAAATGTACCATCACATTTGAACGAACAGCATAGATGCGGAAGCTTAAAACAATGAAAGCTTTATGACAATGGCAAAGCTTTATGACAAATACTCGAACATACGCGACGCGATGTGTTTTTATAAGCCATTAAACATGCAAAAGTAATCGATTAAATATATCATTCCAAAAATGCAAATTTCATTGCCGACAACCATCGGTATAATAGACGCACAAATGGTAAATTTATAATGAGACGTGCAGATCGTGCAATTGGATTGCACGTAAAATGTTTTTTTTTCTCCGCGGCCATTAACATGATGGTCAACCGAAAAATATACACAGTTTAATTAACTTAGGATGCGTATCTTTTATTCATTTGCAGGATCCACTGCAATTTTCCAGTTTGTATAAATAGTTGCTTAGCTCAGATAAGTAGTTTTTTTACCGTACATGTACGCCTGGTAGTCAACAGATTGTAAGATAGTTGTAGTCGTTGCAAGAAAACCGTCCCGAAGTTTGCTTGAAGAAGTGCAAGAGAGACAAAATTGTTCTTACTCTTCAGAAGTCCCTTGAAAAGAAACAACTGTACTTCCTTGCTATTGACGCATTTCAGACATATATGTGATAGAGTAACTTCAAATATATATAAACAGACAGTTTCTCTAAGACTTTCTATGTAGGTGCGTTATTGCGTCAAGTTTTGAAATTGGCGTTATCTCTTGAACTAAAGTGCACATATTAAATTTGCACAATTTCTTCTTTTTTTTCAAAGAAAACTCACGAAAATTATCGTTATTTAAATATCGTTATTTAAATATAGTTGATTGTATTTATTGCTTTTTTAAATTTAAAATTGTCAACTTTAAAGTCGTGTTTATTTCACTGTTGATTTTATATATACAAGTTTATATATATATATATATGTGTGTGTGTGTGTGTGTGTGTGTGTGTGTATCTTTTATAATTCTAAACTACATTGTTTGACCTTATCTCTGTATTCGTATCTTGTTTGCGAGAAACTGTTGAGTAATGATTAATTGCAAGTAGCGTTTGTTGGGTACAAGAGGTTGAGCGAAAGCGACGTAATCTGACTTAAGACTGCAGAATATCCGCATTTTTGTTCTTCTCGCGGCTTAACCCCTTCCCAGGCGTCATCCTCGGTGGGATTAAAGATACCGAGAATGCGGAACCTCGGCGGCAAGGACGCGACAACGAGGAGGAGAGAGAGAGAGGGAAAGAGAAGTTGAGAGAAGTTTAATCTCTTGGCTGTAATTACGTCGTATTCCAGGGCTAAAAATATTTCGAAGCTCCTGAAAGAAGAAATGGATAGTCAGAACGTAAGGGATGGTCAATTAAGTGCAATTTTATATCTTTGATTGCATTTCCCGCGTGATTTTCGTTTTCTCACCATTCGGCGTTGTGTATCGATCAAATTTTCACCCGTTGAGAGGAAATCGAATACATACGTTCAAACAAGCACATAAAATATCTGAATGGCTCACGCTAGTTTTAATTCATTGAATTTAACAACAACGTGCAAAATAAAAATGTATGATATCTATAAATATGAATACCGTAACATTATTACAATAAAAATTACAATTACGGACTTTAAATATTTCTTTTGTTTGTAATTTATGTTTTATAGTTATACGATGTGTAACACAGTCAATATTTATTAAGAATTGATAACAATCTATACATTTAGTGCTTTAATTTAAATTACAATCCGCTGCAAAAGAAATTGATTAGCTTCACATTATTATTCAATGTGAAATTGGAAAAAATATAATTGAAGTGTAATTATTCAATGCGAACTAGTGAGTTGTTGTCGATATTATTGCAATATTACATTCGAATTGAGCATTCATCAAATGGCAAAGTTTCGTTGGGCTCATTAATAAAAACTAATTACTAGAGACAGAAGGATTTAATGTTCCACTGATGATAAAATTATATTCGATGCTGTGATAAATTATATTCAATGGTACACATGTTTCTTCATGTGCGGGCTATTTATACAATGAATTTTATGCAAAGAAGAACGCAATGTCAATATTGACACCTTATTTTAAAATAAATAATTCTGTGTCATTTTTATTTATTTCCGAATCTTAAAAAATGACTCGGTAGAAAGAAATTTTGTTTCTTACAATAAATGTTGCAAAGTATAAACATTTTGTTTTATGTTACGTTACATGTACTTTGAAACTCGCTTCCGGTTTTTACAATGTTTAAAGTGAAAGAATGAAATATTGTTCGGTTCAATTGAATTGATAATAGTCACACGAACTTCAAAAGCGATCAAAAGCACGGATGGAAGAAAAGAGTAGCCAATAACAAACAGATCAAGACAAAAACAACACTTAAAAAGAAAAACCAAAGATACGTCTGACGATAAATCGCGCGTGCGAAAAAAAGAAACTTACGAATGCAAGGGAAAAAGAGGAAAGTGAATTGTTTCAGACAGGAAATCGATGTATTGGTATTTTCTTTTGCTTCGATATTTATTTATTCAGAGCTTTGTTTTTTAGAGACGGGAAGAAACCTAGTAAAAGTCTGACGAACAAGTAACAGCAACTTGTATTTGAAATGTGCTACTGATAAAAACTATATGTGGTTATTATTATCAGAATATTGCGTTTTATTATTGCGCTGTTTCTTTGAGAATTGTTCTAAATTTTTTAAAAAGTAACTCGAGTATGTACTATTAATATAATAAATATAATATGTATGTACTATTAATATAATAAATAAGTACGACTCGAGTACTACCTACTTTGTTTCGTACGTTAAGTTATAATAAGTTTGTTAAATTTTATTGATACGAAGACAAGATAATAAAACTAAGTATCATTATTAAATTAACTGAATATCAGCATGGTGCCGATAGTCGTGGCACTATGGTTGTGGCACACTTATCTCTTCTGGAACACTGCAACAAAATTCTTTCGAGAGTCACGCGATCGAAAGAACATTTCGTATCGCTATTGTCTCTTTCCATTCATCATCGCTTCACTTATGCAATAAAGTTGATTATAAAGCAAACTATTGCTTTGTTCAAAAAGCATCTCGTTTAAATAGATAGACGATAATTGAATTGAGTCGTGTCCATTAAAAGTGACCAATCTGGAATGTCGTCAGCTTTAAGCAGTTTTTAAAAAATTTAAAAAAAGCTCATAGAAATTTTATAAATACGCTTATTGTTTTGAAAAAAAAATTATAAATCTTAAAGTTATTTTAAATTAAAAATCTATATTACAATAATTTATTTTTGAAAAACTTATGTAAAAAAATGTGTTTTGTGCAAGATCCTTTTGTAAATAAATGTTAAAAATATTGCGAAGAGAAGACACACATGCGCAAATGTTAAAATGTTTTATTTCATTATATAGACGCAATATGGAGGACCGATCTGGACTGGATGGTGATACATCGCGATCGTCTCGTGCTGCTGAGTTTTATGAACCCGATCGGCAACTTGAGTACCTTGACCGGTCCGATAACTCCTCAGCCTTTTATAACTATGAATCCAGAAGAAGGCGCTAACGAGAACTTTGATGAGTTTACTACTCCGACACCTAGTATAACTAGTATAACGCACATGGCACTTCCTGATGTTGTCGACACTCGTAATGAACCGAACACCGTGTTCTCGACCGTTCTCTATCCAGTCGTTACTAATTCATCTTTGTTCCGAATTATATCGAGCACTATTTCCGCCAAAACTGCTGCGACAAGTACCGAGGCGACTTCAGCGACTTTGAAAATGACGGCATTACCGAAGAACAATACTGCGAGACGTCCAACCACGAGACCTATCATCCGACTCGGCAGTTCGAAAAGCAGATCAAAGGCGAAAAATTACACAAGGATATTCACAACAGTTAAACCTTCCAGAACCAACGGAGGAAACATGACGGTTCAGAGCATGCCGTTGATAATGAATAGCCTGGCAGATCTGGATCATCCTGAGAACTTGAATCTGGAACTTCAAGCGAGTAGGAAGCTGTTTATATTTTAACTTCTATATTTAGAAAAGAATTATCATCTGTTATTTTGAAAATATTTAAAAAATTGTTTCTCAATGCAAAAAAATTTTCAGAGGTAAGATCAATATAAACACATGAATCGCAAAAGTAATAAAAATATTTATTTATTTAGTTGCTGAAAGAAATATTTAATTTTCTCATAATAGAATTGAGTTACAAATCACGAAGCCATTTGGTACATTTGCAAAAATCTGACGCATTTTTTGTTATATTTAATTAGCGCTCTCGGATACGATTTGATAGAATAAATACCGTGAAAATATCCGCTCGCTGAAAACGAGATTATTTACACGCCGCGCACTCCGTTTTCCAGCCGAATCATACGGCCCGATTACTCTGGAATATCTGAATTACGCCGTTGCGCTGGTAGTCTACTCAGTAAGATATCCCGCAGTCTTCTGGTCATGCAACAAAGCGCTGGGTACAATTTTCAGTCTGCAGCTGGTCGTAAATTCAGCGCAAAGTCTACTGGCTTACGCCGGAATGTCCGTCCTTTACAAGGTAAGCAAAGTATTCGATGCTAGTTAAAACTCGCGGGAAACTTTGGTAACATCTCAATTGGCCGGTTTCTATCATTTTTGGATACTAGAAGAAACTCAATAAAACGCCAAGAATCTAGAGAATGTCGGACACCTCAAAGATTGCACTGTGGAATACTTGTACTTTACAAAAAAATTACAAGAATTAATTTAATAATTGAGAAAAATTCACTTTTTTAGAATAATGTGATATAAAGATTTCTATTTTTTATAAGTAGATTTTACATTACTTAAATAGCCTCTTAATGCTAGATTATTTTCACAAAATCTATTAGATTTGTAATATTTGTTTTAATCTTTTTTCTTTTTACGTGTTTTTCTCCTTTCTCAGGTTCAAGTGGTAGGTGCCTTAAAAGGCCTGCCGTTCCTTCGGCATCGCACCGTAGCAACAATCTCGACAATATTCGGAGATTCTTACTTTCTGCTGAATCCCCCTGTAACTCTCGTGCTTTTTGCCCTCTCGTCCTTCCTCGTACTCTGCTCCAGCATGGTCATGTATTTCTACGCTCACGGCAGGTAAATATTTAGCGTGTTATGCACAGAGAGCTTACTCAGCCCGTATTTCATCGATTAAACTTCCAGCAGAAATTACTTGCTGAATCTTCCTTTTTTCGCAAAGAAAATTATCCAGTTCATCTAGCTCTTATCTAATAAGGATAAATAAATTAGCTTGCCTTTCTAGGTAAAATATATGTGAATGATCGAAAATTTTACATTCATTATTAGATTCTTATCAAGTTAATTTTTTTGTGAAATATTTTTACATTCTGTTTTGAAGCAAAAACATTATAAGTACATTTAGATTTATTTGCATATATATATGAGCACTCTTTTTTTTATCTCTGATGTCACGCTCCGGTCTTTAAGTGTAAAAACATTTTTATCGAAGAATTCAACGACTCTCTCTCTCTCTCTCTTTCCCCATAATTTTTTACTTTCCATTTATCCGGTTTTTATTTGACTTGCTAATTTGAAATAGCACTTGTACGCATAAGACAGACAGCGGGTCTCCTCTCCGCTGCCTCTCCTTTCTCCGATACTATTATTATTCAGTATAAAACTCAATGGTTTCTTTAAAACGTTCCAATTCTCTTTTCTCGACATTCCGTAACGCATAACAAAGGATAGCAATTAACAACCTCGCCAGTATCGCGACGTATCTCTTACTGGCTTTTCTATTCTTTTTAAAGAGAAAAGAATATTTTTTTCTTTTACAACAGATGCGCGCGACAAAATGAAAAAATAAGTTGAAAAATTTTACATATGCAAAAGTACATATATAAATAACAAAACATTGACTTTGTTCATTAAAATCGAATAATTCTTTCGTAATGTGAGAAATGTAACGTTCGCGAAATATCATTAACATTCTTTGGGTCATTTATGTTGGCACGTAATAATAACGCAAAATTAAAGAGAGAGGGGGAGAAAATGCTCATTTTCCAATTTGAACAAAGCGTGACATAATACTCACTCGAAGCGTGATATAATAATTTGCTCATTATCTTTTACGAGGCTCAAAATATAGATGTAAATAGATGATATTACGAGTGTCTGATTGTGCGACGTGCAACAATACGCAGGTTCACGGCGTTCCTGAATCAAGAACGCGAACGTCGCGTGATTCTGTTGAGGGAAGGTCGCGGAGGCAACGGTTGGGTCTACCTACCGCACTGCGCTGCTCTGGTCGTGTTTTTGGCGATCGCGATCTGCGGCATCCCGTTGCTCTACGATTATACCGTAGTGTACCGCGGCAGCTTGGACGGCGTCATCCTCGCCTGCATCATTGGCACGGTGCTCCACCTTCTCCTCTGGCTGCTACTTTGGATATTTCTCACCATCAAGCAACGCTGGACGTTCAAGCTTCGCGTGACCATCGGCCGCGCCACCGTGAGATCCGCCAGGTCAGTTAAACTCGTGACCGACGTCGATTTGCTGTCAGCTAGGGACGACGATGACGGCACCAGCGCACCTTTGCTCGTCGTCGGTAACGGCAGAACTTATACTATCGCCGATACATCGCCAAAGAGAGCTATAATGAGTGTCATACAAAAAGCTGCCATGGAAAGAAAGGCTCGATCGCAAGGTAAGAGAAGACCCTGACTGAAATGCGTGACCTAGAAAACGATTTATCTTTTTCTATGTTTGGTGTAGGAAGAAACGTCGATGGAGTCGACGGCGAATCGACGGCTGACGGCGACGAACAAATCTACTGGCTTAGACCGAAATTACGTCCCTCGCCCACGCAATCCCCGAGCGATAACGCCGCTGCACCGACGTCCGACAAGGGGTGGCTGAACAAGAAACTCAAGCATAAGGTCACCTTTAACGACCTGCCTAGTACGTCAGGCTCGCGGTAACTACCCTCCTCCCTCCTCTTGGTGTCTTTGTGTATCTGTTTCTGCGCTTTCACCACCGTATCCGCATTGCACTTGTAATACAAGCGGCGTTTTATCCATATTTCTTGCTGTTTTTTGTCTGGCGTGCTCGTTACTATCGTAACTTTCTAGTATTTATTTCCTTCTTTCTGTATTTCGAAGAAATATCTATTGAATCAATCAACATATTTCCTTGCGTATAATTTAGACAATTATATATCGGAAAGTCTTGTTTAAAACTATCTATATCAAAGTTATTCTGTTTTACTTTTTATGGCTTGTATTTTTTCTAGCTACTATGTCCCTTATAGTATTTTTTTACCACTATGTATGTTAGCGAGATTTTATAGCTTCTGTGTGAATTCCTATTTATCTCTGTACATTTATATTTCAAAAGGTATGCTTTATCCATTTTAATTATCCTATCACCAACTTTCCGTCTTTCTTTGAACTTCTGCAATTATTATATGCACGGAACTTCTCTTTAGAACGCCTTTTAAGGGCGATGTTTTATTTCTAGTAATAAGGGAAAAACCAGACGAGGCGTCGCTGACGGCGGGCCTGACGATGACGGAGATTACGCCACATTACGCGAATTACCACTAATTACTTCATTGGATCCAGCCGATGACTCTACCTCTGAGGAAAATAAGGTATATAAACTATATATATACTCGTATATTTTATATTATTTTCTTTCTTGATTTATATAAAAACAATTTCTTGATCTAATTGTTTATTTTTTATAATTGTTTACTTAGTTTTTTATAATTTAATTTTAATTAGCAGCAATATTACTTGCCACTTTTAATTTTGAGGTTTTTTTACACTTGACAGTGGCAAAGATGGCCGATAATTCGTAGGGACGGTATACCTAAATTCAGAAATGTAAGATACAAAATTATGTTTTCTGTTTTCCCTTGCCTTGACATTTGCGCATCAATTAACGTTCGTGTGGAAGCAACACTTGTGTTTACTAACGGCGGCGCCTTTTGACACAGTTGCTCGAGTGCGTGAACGACGATCAAGTGACTTACTACGCGAGTGCGAATCGCGATCTACAACCGTCAGAGGGTGATCCCTCACCGCTCTTGACGCCCGATCCTTTACCCGATCCCACGGAAGAACCACTTCCGCTGCCACCTCCAACTCCAACCTCCGTACCCGCCACTGACATAGTCACGGCGCCATTAACTACAAATGTCCAGGTACTAACACACCCTTATCGCGAATTAACCGCATCGTCTAGATAAACAAATGTGAGATTGTCATTGCACTAAATATTTTTCATTGATTATTTTTCTATAAAGTTGAGATAATAAAATTTTGTTTAGATATATTTTTTCAAATCATCTTAATTTTTATTCGAATCTTATACGAAGTTGTGCATCGACAATCTCACGAGCTTTTTGCGATGTTCAAGACTTTGCATGCAATTCCACATTATCTCTGTATAGTGATCACTATAAAAAAATTTAAAAAAAGAATATTAAAACATTATCGAAAATAATTTAATATATGTTTTAAGAACTATGTAAATATTTCTGCATGCATAATCCTGCAGGACCGATATTAGATTTGAATAAACGTTTTCAGATGAACGGTGGACAAACGCCGCGATGCCTACGTCGAGCAGATTCAGGGATGCCGCATGACGAGCTGACGCCTCGTTCGGACTCGTCAAACTCACCGCCTCTAGATGTAGTGGGCGGCAACGGCGGCGCTGGATCGGTGATCGGGCACAGCAACACCAGCAGCAACAGCGAGACATCAAGCGGCGTGCATAGTAACGCCAGTAACGCCAGCAACGCCAGTCACAGCAGCTGCCAACGTCGGGCGACTAGCGTGGACGATCTGACTGGTGAATCGCGCGAGGAATCGCGCGAGCAATGGCGCAGTTGCTCCCTACAGCGAGGCACGCTACCGCCCACGGCAAACAACACAACCTTCTCGCCGCCCAACAGTCGTCCGAGCACCAGCCAGTCGTTTTCCTCGCCGCAGTACGTAAACCACGTGCCGCCATATAGCAACGCCGGAAGTGAGATCGGCGCCGGTTGTCCTGCGGTCATTCTGGAGAATCCGAACGAAGCGACAGTAGTGATTCGTCGCAAACTCTCGAGAACAAAACTCACGGATCCGCTGAATCCGAACGAAGAGCCGTTTGGCCGATCCACCAACATGAGGATGACCTCCTTTACGGAGAGCAACGATATTCGCATACAGGCGTCTTCGGCTACCTTGCCGCATTATCCTACGCAACCTATTGTCACTTATCCACACTGCTCGACGATGCCGCTGCCGCACGCGTCGCACAGCGTGGCCGCGGCAAACATGAGTGGCGGTTCTGCGGGCAGCTGCGGATCCGTACCACGACATACGTTTGTGCCACCGCAAGTTCACTCAACTATGCCGGCGCACACAACGCTACCGTCGCATCACAACGGCGTAAGACTGCTTCACGGCGCCGGTGGCCCCAGCAATCCTTTTGTTAAAAGGTTTCCTCCGGTGCAGTTACATACCCAGCCGTGGGCCTTGCCGGGCCATCACACTTTCCCACAGGCGCCGCCGAGCAACAACAAACTCACGGCCACTGCGCAGATCAGGCAGAGCGATCGGGACTCAGCAAACTTCTCCATGGCCAGCAGCGGGGACTCCGACACGTGTTTGCCTCACTAAAATGTAAAAGCTGCTGTAAGACATCAGATGGTACGTGTGCAAAAGCACGTTCACGAATCGTGTTTGTCTGTGTGTTAGGTGATATGACGTAATGATGTTTAGCCGTTTTAAGCGACGTCAGAGAGGATTGCAGTTTCTAAGCACGCGATCGTGATTTCCTCCATTTCTTCAAAGCGGATGGGAGTAACAGAAGAAGCTTTTTTGCGCGAACTCGAGACGAGCTGTGGATAGTTGGCTTTTAAATCGACAAATCTTTAGAATCAAGAAGTGCAGCACATATCAATGTGCCGCATATTCAAGTGTGAGAATCGTCATAGAAAGCTTTCACATATTTTACATATATCTTTTGCTCATATGCCGATATATTTAAAAGAAAAAATGAGAAAAATAGAAAAAATAAGATAAAATAACATATCACATTGTTCTGACGTTTGTTGGCGTATAAACATGGCATTCCCTATAATAATACGTGCTATTTCTATTTTTTTACAATGATTCCGATCTGATCCAATTGTGTCGATCGGATTAGCTCATCTGATTATTTGTATAAACGTGTGCATGATCTCAACATAGTTTAAAAGTCGCGTTAACAAGCAAACCTTCCATTTACTTGGATAAGTGTGACTAGGAAAACGTCGATGCGAACACATGACAAGAGCAAGGAAAGTATATACATTTATATATATCCCACAAATTATATATATAACTTATGGAAATAATTACTCTCTTCAAATTAAACATAATTCCGTTATATACATATCCTGTATGTTGTGATCCTATTTAATCTCGAATTTCTACTCGTGGAGCAATAAAACAAAGAATTTCTCAAAGAATTTTTCGATTAGTGATATAAAGAGTGTAAAACGCTACTAAAAGTAAATACTCAATTGAGAAATCTTCATCTTGACTATGCTGAATATTGCTAAATCCTGTGGTAACAACTCACACACACAATAAATAAGTAAATTACACATCTTATAGGATAAAATACAGTTTAAAGAGAAGCAAATCAAATTATGCTTTAAGTATAAATAAATTATGCACCTCCACTCGAGTTTGCGCAAATGTTTTTTTTTTTTTATATGTGTCCGATATATGCGTGCTTATTAGTTAAGAAAAAAAAAAATCACTATTTCCATTCTATCTCACGAGACGAAGACGTGCGAAATACGGTGAAAATCGGATCTTTGTCGCGTGAAACGCCGAAAGTAATTGTCGGCTGACGAGAGTGAGAATAATATAGTTATGTGTATATCCCAGTTTAGGTATGGAAAGTTATCATGTTGTCCTAACTAAAATTCATGTATAGCGTGGAACGTTAAGAATAGTCGGATATATAGTTAAGATAAAATATGGAAAAGGAGTCTCGGACCGTTTTTTTGTAAACATACGCTTTTATATTAATACATATAATAAGATCTTTTTTCTATCAATTATCGTAAATTATGTTTGATGTTGATGCGCGTTTGTACATTACTTATTATTATTATTTATTTATACTCAAACAAATCAATTGCGATAAAAAATGAAGAAAAGCATTATATACAAGTGCAAATAAACACGATACCGTTTTTTTATGTCATTTGGTTTTGGTCTACTGTTTTTTTGCTTTTTTGTTTTTTTTTGTTTTCTTTTAAATAGACCTATTTCATATAGAGATACAATGTTTATGTGTTCAAAAAATCTCTTATTAATTGTATTATGTTTACTATTTGAGAATTACACATATGTGTGTGAGATAATACGAGCGATTTTGTTGTATGCATTATTGTAAAGTGCAGCGTAAACTGTTGCAGTCATACGATTCTCGGCCTTGATGAAATTTGCGGTACATTGAAAAACTTACCGTTACATTGAATCTTTGTACGGCCTGACAGAGAACGATCTACCATAAACTTCTGCCTTATGGTAATCGTGCGTCGTAAGACATGCAATATATTATATAGTGCCATTGAAAAATTTTTAGAAAGAAGCACACAATCAGCATAGATCGTAGGAACGGAAAAGTTCCGTGTAACCAGGCATTACTCATAGCATTTAACCTGTGAGTAAGTGCTGAAGGCAATTTATTGCGAGGATAATATGTGCCGTTTATTTATATCTGTAAGTGCCCAGCATTTATATAATAAAATGTTTCGTTTCTGTTTTTTTCTTAGAAGAAATGTCATAGAACACGTGCGTTTTTTTGCATGTATTTATTTTATTCTTTTTTTCTTTTTCTCAATTTCTATGCATCTCTTCATATTGATTGAAACGATACAACGAGTATTTATTTAACTTGCAAATATATATATATATACGAAAAAAGTCGTTAGCGTAACAAGAGAAAGACAGATCCATCACACGTGGGACTCCTAAGAAATGATTACTGCCACTCAATCGTGAAGATCTCTATTATTAACTTAAGTTCGTCAACTGCCATTGTTATTTCGTCCTTTCGTAAATATGAATAATCAACGTGTAATCCTTTACTCGTACCTAACATTTACTTGCGCGTATGCTATCGGTACGTACGTAAAAACAGCATGCGTTTGCTAAGTTGCGTTCTTTCGCGACTATATATATATATATATATATATATATATTTCACTATATGAGACGCGTGATGATGTAGACTGGTCTTACGAATATGCATCACATTCTCAAAGTCTTTCTCGCAATCTAACTAAAATAACAGATATTGTTGTATATAATTAACATGACGCAACGTTTGTTTCATCTTTTCTGCTTTTCCGATCATTCTTCCGGAACAATTGTATCCGAAGTCAGTACTGCAAATCAACAGATTTTGTCCGCCAAATATGTTACAATATTATCACATCGATAATAATGTCAATGATTCGTACAATTAATTGTGAAACAATATGATCAAGTTTATTTTTTAACAAAAATGGACTCGATCGCATTTAATAAGTTGGCGATTAATTGAACTGTCTATTAGATTGCGACGGGCTAAGCAGGAACATATGAATTCCAAACGTAAGTTGAATTCAGACAAAATCATTCATTTAAATTCAATTAGAATCGAAATAATCTAATATTCGATATGTAATTTGCGTAAACGAAAAAGCGTTTTTTGACACGAGAATCTATTGCTTTGCATGTTTGTTCAACTGACTTGCGCCAATTTGCTTTTCTAAAATCGACGTTATTATTGTCAAATATGTTATATAATACGGTTTTATCAACTTTGTATCAAAATTGTACGTAAATATCTTTCAAAGCAACTGTGAAAAAACTTTACATTTATTTGATGAAATCTTTTATAATTATTATAATGTCAAGACCCACAAACACACGATAGCAAATAGTGTTACGTAATAATAGTATTATTACGAATGTATGACATGTGACTGTTTGCGATAAAAAACATATATTTCGTAACAAAAAAACTGATCATAACAATAAAAAATACGAGCGTTCTTAAAATATTGTTCAGAACTCGTATTTCTCACGAAACAATGCAATACGTGTAAAAAAAAAAAGAAAATCACAAATATCTGTATTTTTCAATATCTTCCAGTTATATATTAGAAAATAGCAGTGTTCTCAGCCTTGTTCCGTAGAAGAATACTTCTGTTTACAAGTTGTTACACGAGCAAGAAAAAAAGTGTTAATGTTAAGCTCTATCTCAAAATCTCGTAAAAAGATTCTTTGAATAAATTTCTGTGTTTTCCATTTATACGAGAGGAACTGTGATGAGCAAATACGAGTGCAAATCTAGTGGGTTGTAATATGGTTGATCTTGGTATATCTATACTATACGTCTCAAGGATATCTTTCTACGATAAATTAGTGACATTGAAATATTCTCATACGATCTTATATCGATGGCTTATATTTACAAGATATCGATTTGGTGTTGTGAAGCAGAGTTGACATTTTGATTCCAATAGACTTCATGAAGCAAGAATAATGTATTTAATTGTCTTGTAAGATGTGAAAAGCAACAAAAAAGAGATCGACCTATTGATCACGAACGGCAAGATACTTTTATACGATTTATCAGGCTTTTGTCACATTGCCGATCGTACATATCATCTCGCAAGGACCATGCAATTTCGCAAAGATTTTTGAGATTATTCAAGCAATAGCACGAATAGATCGATCAAGGGCTGGACCAGACTTCTTAATGATCAATGAGCTCTAATAATACCCGACACACACAGTATGAACATATTTTTAATGCGCTATTTTCAATAAGCTTATAGAAAAAAGAGAAAGTTTTTGGAATCTAACTTTTGAAGAATCTATATTGTACTTCTCTCTTTTTGATCATAGTGCCCTTATATAGCTTAGCATTGTTCTCTTATTTTTGATTCCGTTTCGACATAGATACTTAACACTAGAGTAGAATCACGTATTTTTCTCAATGCAAATGTGCTTCGGCAAGACATTTTCTTCCACAAAACTGCTTGCGTTGTCGAGAAATCTTTGTGTCGCAACATATATTATTTCTATTCCAAAATTGTTACAATTTTAATTTAAAGTTATGTAATATTAAGGCTGTTTAATTTTATTTTATAATATATTTTCTTCTTGTCTTTTTAAATAAAATAAATTTAAAGTAGAGAATTTTATAAATTATATATAATTTATCTTTTAATTAGATTTTTTTAATTCATATAAAACAACTAAAGTTTTTTTATATCGAATTATCTGACAAAGTCAAAATGTTTATTTTAACTAATTTATTGCAGTATAACAAGGAGATTCCCGATAGTGCAAGCTTGTGTATGTATACAATCAATATATTCCTTGATCGCGCCGTTGCAATCGTCCTTGATACAATTAAAAAAAAAAAGAAATGCACACAGCAGCAATAGAGAATGGCACAAAGAAGAAAATCTATCTTTTGATAACTGCACCATGAACGGCGGATATTGCTTCGGCGTAATCGCGACGACCATAATAGAAAATAGTATATAATTGTCAAGAAAAGTGATGGGACACGCATCTCGATTCATTAATTAAGAAAACACATTATCTTCAGCTTTTAGTCTCAATTAAAAACTTTAAATATAAAAAAACTCTAGAAACTATACTTTTCTTTACTACAACTTTGCTTTGTTAAAACTAAATGGAAAAACTTTGCTAAAAAGATACATTCTTAAATTTTTTTTATAATTAAACATACAAAAAGTTATCTTGGATACATGTATAATTTATATTTTAAGCATTACTTTTTTCTCATGAGTCACAAATTAAAATATTGCTGTTGTACATATCTGCATCGAAATGTTTTACAAAGAGAGATGCTTGACCCGTTTTTGACGATTTTTGCTTCGTTACATATTTGCGTGCGGTTAAAAAATCACGTAGTCGCGAGAAAAGCGCGGCAATGATAATACAAGAACTGTCTCTCGCAGAAATATTTTTTTACCGTCTAATATGTCA
Organism: Pseudomyrmex flavicornis; assembly: GCA_014825475.1. Taxonomy (NCBI): domain Eukaryota; kingdom Metazoa; phylum Arthropoda; class Insecta; order Hymenoptera; family Formicidae; genus Pseudomyrmex; species Pseudomyrmex flavicornis. The sequence continues at coordinate 198,245 of QVNW01000006.1, forward strand.
GAACGACTGTGTGTACTCTAATTCGTTTTAGATCCGGCTAGAACCTAGATGTAGGTATGATCGTAGGCAGTCACGGAAGGCTCCGCACCGGAAACGTTTCGGGAGCAAAAGAGCAAGATCTCGCTATGACATGCAGTCCTGATTTGCTCGTTTACCTTAATCCTCTGGCAAAAGAGACATAATCTCTAAGATTCATTATTCTGTAAATTACATTATGTTACTAAATTTGTGTGTGAGATTATCACACGTTGTGATAAAGAAAGTAACACTTCTAAAATATTTGCAAAAATTGATGCAAAGAATAGAATAATTGCAAAATCTATTATAGTAATTGGATATTATCTTTATTATCTTAGATTGTTTTTAACACAAAAAATATTAAGCAAAAATATAATATAAAGGTTTTATATGATTGACAATTATATAAAATTTTAATTGATTTATTTTAACAACTAACTTTTTATTAGAGTCGTTTCCAGAGGGTTAAGGTCGCGAAGGCAATGTCATAACACTAAGAGATCCAAGAGAAATTGGCTAATTAATTGTTTTTTTATTTGATCATTGATTGCGCAAAAATTCTAATTCCACCTCAGCGGAAGAACTGAAAGAAAAAAGAGCCGGTCAGAGCCCTCCAAAGAGTCGCGTCCCAAGAAATGTATGTATAATCGTGGAAGAGCGCTTCAATCGATGTGTCATTATCGAACAGCTCCTCCGGATTTATTGTACATAATTAAGAATCGCGTCGAATGAAGAGAGAGAAAGAAAAAAGTGCGTATGTATGCGTATGTGAGAGCGCGAGCGAGACGCGGATACATATACAGCGAATGTGTACGAATAACTGTATAAAGACTGATTAGATTAGCCTTGGTATTTATTCGAATTTAATAATTAAACGCTATCGCTTTTGCGCGCCCTAAATATTAAACGGAGCACGATGCTAAAACCTGTACTCTACACCGGAAAAACTTCAGATTTTGTTAAACAAAAAGAAAAAACTTGCAACATCCGATATACGGATATATTCCTTGATTTTTTGTTGATGTTCAAGCTCAAAAAAATTTCTCTTTTGTTGCTGTCATTTTTCACGCGTATCTAAAGTGTATAATATGACTTTGTGTGTAATATTCCAATCTATTATCGAGAAATCTATGGCCTACAGTTTTATCTTATTCTTATTCTCGCCTGCAACCTGCATCACCGATTTCGGCCGCGCGAATATAATCAAGTAACAGGCCACTACGTACGAATTGAGAAAACCGAGAGAACGAAGGCTGACGATGTAAAAGCGGAGATTCACTGTGTGATACATTTCGAATGCATGTAATTCTTCGTGCGGATTTTGGTTTCGATGCTTAAAAGATCACCTTCTACTCGACACATAGTTTTGATACCATCGTGCTCGAATACATATGAACGCAACAAAGGCAGAGAAAAGAATGATATGCGCGATTATTAACAGCGACATTATTATCGTCTCACAACGTATCAATATTATTCAATGCATCGTATAAACCAGTAAACTAAATGTAAACTTTGTATATTCATTTACTAAGAGAATAAAAATAAATTATTCGATGAACAGTTTCTGATGTTCTCGATTTTATGCTTCTTAATTAATCCTGCAAGAATAAAAGAAAGAGGAAGATTTTGAAGAATAAAATTTCTCAGTTTCTCTTCTGAAAAAACTCTTTTAAAATATTTAATTAATTAATAAACAATAGAAATAGCAAATTTTATATTGATGAATATATATTTTAATATACACATATATAATATTACAATAATTATAGAAATCTTATATAGAAATACTAATAGAATCTTATATAGAATTGTGTAGGTTTATGTATATAATTTTATTAAAAACAAGTTTATACATTTTCCATTAGCGTTCGTGCCCTTTTCAATTCTAGAAAAAATTACAACGGTGCTTTATAAACTAGCAAACTTTATATAACTGATTTTTTCTGTGCAATTTTAAAATTGTATTTATTACCTTTCAGTAACATTTGCACATCATCTTTTGAAATATTTATAGTAGTGTCCTCTTCATTGCCATCTATTTTCTTAAACTTTAACGTCACAGTAGAAACAGGCGAAGTGTTATCGCAAGGTAGCACTTCAATGGAAGATAAACGACTGACTAAGGGGACAAAAGTAAATTGTACACAAATCGATACTACTTGGTATCAAAAGCTACTAGTCAGATACAATAATTAAAAAAAAAATATAGAAAAAAAAATAATATAGAAAACTATAAAATTAAGTTAAATTTCTTTAAATAATTTCGACGATATAAATGCTGTAATAAAAGTAATGCTTTTTTTTAAGTTTTATAAATATGTAAAAATTAATTACCTCTCAAAGATTGAGATGAAAGAACAGCCGTAATTTGAGAACAGTGATCTGTGTGAAGCCTTGCTACGGCTGTGCTGTGCTCCCGTGGAAGTCCCAATTGTTGCAGTTCGCTGCTCAAGTCAGCAGCGGAAACTCCGTATCGGGCGGAAGATGTAAAAATCAATTCGAGAGCGGCTACCATAGCTTTTGCATCACTTACATCTAAAAAATAATGAATATTTCTGTCTCCATTCTTTTCATATTCACCGGCTATATATATATCTAGTTATAGCTTAATAATAATAATAACAACAACACAATAACAACAACAATAAAATACACTAAACTATACGCACCAAGTTTAGCATCTTGTGTAATCTTTTTTATTTTTTCCTCCTAAAAAAAATTGTGAATTCAATGCAATTATAAGATTAAATCGGTGTATATAATCAATATGAAAAATATCAAGAGGCACGGTAGGTCTCGCGCCAAGTATATATACACATAAAGTCGAAAAACGTGGTAACATATTTTCCTGTATATTAGACAGATTAATAATTAGATAAAATATATTTGATATAACTTTGTGTGTCAAGAAAATTGCGTCGGTTACAAAATTTTATCAAAAGCACATTTATTTAATTTTGATTTTATGTGAATTGCACTAGAGTGATCGCATTTAAGAATGAATGAAGTTTAAATTACAAATAAAAAAGAAACGAACTTTACATCGAGTACTTACATCGAGTTCTCCTTCGGTTAAATATTTAGCCACTGCTTGACCTAACATTTTCATTTTAATCGAGGTCTACGAAGAAAATATATCGGTAGTTTTTAAAACTGGTAAAGTTTTTTTCTGTTTATAATTACTTAATTTAAAAATATTATAGTAGAAAATATACAGATACATATGTAACATAGAAATACCATTCTCGAGAGAGTGTTGATTTCCGCCAACAACCAATCTGGACAATCGCCATCGCCAAGAAATCTGAATCTCTGATATACAATAGAATTACGATGAAAATAATATAAAATTGAACACATATAATTTATAAAACGTATTTAAAATAGTTTTTGTAAAATATTTCAGTATACAATGTTAAGTATAACATGTTTCACATAAATAAATTTTATAAGAGTCATATCTTACCATTTTGATTAATTTTCTATTTTACGTTTGCTTCATTTATCTCATCTAAAAAGAATGTTTTATCAACATTTTATTGTTATCATAATAATCGTATAATTTTATACAAATAAAAAGAAATATTGTGATTGAATAAATAAAATAATTCAAGATACAAAGGCATATGGAAACGATGTATAAAAATCGTTGTTATGTTTATTATCTGTTGCAACACAATCTTTTTGCAGAAATGTGGTAAAATTTTTAGTTTATTGAAGCCCGGAATCATGTTGATTGATCGCATGCACTTCAACTGAAATGATTAATTAACTTCATTAAACTTTACCACTGAGCTCTCAACTCCCGTACAATCCCGTAAAATAATTTACAATAAGTCAATCACGCTACTCTTGCGAAGCCCACCTACGCAAGATAACCCCACGGGGTTGAAGAACATAGCGAGACTTTCTCGTCGCGCTGCTGTTACGATATTGGACGTCAAGATGTTTACACTCGTTGGAGAAGTAGATTGACGTGGGGCACCGTGACCAGGTGAACGAATTCCCCATGCAATCCGCCTAATCCTTCGTCTATGACGGAGATGGCCCGCGGGAACCTCAGTCAAGAGAATATATATAATAAGAAAAAAGCCGATTCATCACCATTTGTGCCGAAGAACTCGTGAACGCCGGATATTTGTCACCAAGTGAACGCAGCGGCCGCAACAGGTACGAGAGAGGTGTTCACAAAGTGAGTTAGGAACCAGAGTAATTTTATTCGGTTTTGTAGTTTAAAAGTCACAATAAATGCAACCGTGATTAAGTTACAAGTTTCAACTCTTTCCTGAAGCAATTTTTTCAAGACTTGTTGACTAATAAAAAAATTATTTTTTTTGGCGTGTGTAAGAAGAAAAAGCTGGGAAAATAACAATTACATTAAAAGCTGTATATCATGATCAAATATCTTTACTTTCGTGCTAAGTGCTGACGTCATTAATCAAATATAATGAAACGTAGTTTTTTTTTCCTGTTTTTTTTTCCGTGTGAATGGAACAGAAGACAAAATTTCGACTTTCTAAACTATAAGTGTCGATACTCTCATATCAGTTACTTAAATAAATGATTATTATAATAAACAATAAACACTTATTTTTCTAAACACTTATTAAATAATCTCTAAAACTGCAAAAACTATGTTTGCAGCAATGAGGAAAATATTGTTCGTCACAACCTTGCTATCGATAGTAATGTGTGAAAATATTCTAGTAAGTAAAATAATAGGATTTCTACACTATATGTAAAAACAGTAGTATATTACAACCATTATTAAAGTTATAAAAGTTAAGCACCAGATCTTTTTTTAAGAGTTGTATTGATTTTAATAAGAAATTATTTGAGCAAAAAAACAGTAAAATTAAAAAATTCATACATGTAATCTATACAATACTATATAAAAATATACTTTATATACTTTGTGTGCTTTTTTTTAGTTTATCTACTTTTTTTTAGTTAGAAAATCATCCGAGATCAAAGGAATTATGGGTTCGCAACAATCAATTCTGGAGCAGGAAACTGAAACGAGCACAAAACGACTTTTCTTCCGAACTAGAGGAACTTTTGAATCGCGATGATGACAAACATCTTTCTCGAATGTTAGAGACGCGATATATTAGCGAGCCAAGAAAATCTCCAGTAACAATTATTAGGTATATATTATAATAATACGATCATATAAAGATGATTAAAAGATTGTTTGAAATTAATATATGTAATAACATATTAAAAAAAAATCACGAAGAAAAAATGTCACTTTGTTGCAGACGATCTGATTCAACGCAATTTTCACAAGACGATTTATTATCTTTCGACAAGTCAAAATTAAAACGAATCAAACCGGCAGTCTTAATTTCTATTGGCATACAAGAAGAAGAAACAAAAGCTGGTGACAATTCGAAAGAAGACTGTTCGATGAAGAAAGGTCATCGCAAACACAATCACAGCTGGCAGATTCAGAAACTGTTTTATGTCGAAGAACCGAAATGGGTCGCGATAGATTCCGATTACATAGACGGCACGTCTCGACGTCTGGACGATGCCGATCCTTACATATTGTCGCGAGGCAAGATCTTCAGACTCAAAGATCTGGAACAAATGGACAAACTAATCGAAGATAACGAAGAATTTTTCGATTATCTGAGCAGAAACAAACGATCATCCACGAAATATCGAACAAAAAGATCCATCGAAACGAGTGAGAACTTTCGGAACAACGCGATTGACAAAAAGAACAATCGAAAAGAGAAGATAAATCACTATGGCTTTTTTCAAAGTATCGATCGCGGTACAAAACGTAAGACAGATAATAGTTACTTTGCCAATAACACGAATAAACGTAATAAACGATCAACATCATTGAAAAGCAAAAAAGCTTCTGAAGCCTATGAGAAACACAATACTCACGAACTCGACTCGATGAAGTCCGAGGAAAGTGTCAAAAAGAACAAAACAGACATGTTCGAAATGATGGAAAAAATTTACGACAAGCTGGACGATTTACGTGGCGCGTACGACGACTCTTTCATTTTGTCCCGCGGGAAACACACATTCGACAACAGAACAGAAAGCTCGAACAAAAAATATGCAAGTCACGGAGAAGCCATTTATGAAAAACCGTGGAAAAATACGTATTCTGAAACATCGGAGAGCAAGAGAGAGAAAAAAAACAAGAAGTCCATATTGGAAAATGAAAAAAACACTACTGAAAAGACAGATTCGCAATTAACACACATAAGTGCGAAAATCTCGAAAAAAAAAATTGATCTGAATCGGGAGAAGCGTGACGCTTGCAAAAGTCTGGCCTGCAAGATCGGACCGCAGCTGCCAGATAAGTGGCTGCTGAAGAGTTTCGGAGAGGAGATTCAAGACACGCTGGCCTTAGAAAGAAGGGACAAGACTAGCGAGTTCTTGAACAAATTGATCGAGCCTTCGTTCGTCATTTCCCGCGGAAAGAAAGCATTGCAATCGAAATTCGAAAACAATCCCTACTCGATGTTCCAGTCACGTGATATCAAAATGATGAGATTTCCGCTAGCGAGAAGTCTTTTGCAAATGTTGCTGACGGAGAGGTGTAATAACAGCAACGACTGTGACATTGACGCGAGGAAATTGGTGGGCAGGAGAGACCGGCGTGGTGCACTCGATGACATCTTCGCAGAAGAAGAACCCTTCTACGTAGGTAGGGGAAAGCGGATGAAGCCAGATACTTTTCTGACACAGCCGCTGCAAAGAAAGAACATCAATTCGCCCGAAAGGGATGTGAAACAATAGGGTTAGGGAGTTGAAGATGCGCAAAATATTTCCTATTTACGTAACACACTGTATACGAGATACAAGATGTATATTAAAAATATCTTTTGTCATGGTTCCGCTATATTGTGGTTATGATGCAAATACGGTAATCTGTATTTTTAACAAAATGAATATAATGTGTATACTGTGAAACATACAAATTTTGAGGAGAAACTCTTTTTATAATCTCTTCAATTTAAAGTCATATAATTCACAACTTATATTATTTGCTTTAATATGTTTTGCTCGAAGCTTGGAAAATATAACCTAACCTAACCTAACTTATAAAAATGAAGTTTTCGAAACAAGAATCCAGTTGAAAATCACGAATTATATATATTTTTATGTTCTATAATGTATAAAACAATATTTATTTAAGAAGAATTATATAAAATAAAAGTTACCTGGGATAAACATTAATAAATGCGGAAGATAACACGAATTGACATTTGCACATACCGAACAGGTTAAGAATGTGACATTTCCAGTCGATAAGATAGCTTGAAACTCAATCGGCTAAACTTGTCCAAATGTTTTCGTTCATATCTTTAATCGATAAATTTCTTCTGTAAATTGTTACATTGATCATACACAGATACATGCAAATTTGTGTAACGTTTCTGTTTTTTTAGTCGAAGTAAATGTAGTTCTTTTGTATAAGAAAAAAACTTAAAATTTTTTAAATTAGGATCAATCAAAATAGCTTTAAATATAGACCAACAATAATTGAAAAAAAAAAAGAAACAATAATGTGGTTTATCTTTATTAAGTTTAATTGTATACATATAGAATAGGACTGAAATACATAGATATGTATTTGGTATCTACACAATACATCGAGATATAGAGTAAAAGTTTTAATTACATTTGTTTGTGAATTATTGTTATGTTTTTTAACGTGAATTTTTTAAAGTAGCATCAGAGAGAGAATAATTTTGAATATAAAGAAGAATGAGAAATTTATACATCAAACGATCTACATATACAAACGAGAAATTTCTTCCGAATGTAGATTCTTTATTATTCCCATAAACATCATTTTCTTGTGTCTTTATAATTTCATTTAGCAAATTTGTGTGAATAGGCGTATGTATTTACTTATAATATTTGGAAAACATACATATATAGTTGTAAAATCATTTATGACAGCCATTTATTACGTATTATTTAAACTACTTTACAATCAAACTGTGCAATTTGCAATTGTTAGTTTTATAAGTTTTCCAGATGTTCTCATTTGATGTGGTGAAAACAGACTTACAATACACATAAGAATATGTATATAAAAATACGTGTATCAGTATTAATCAATTATACATATGTATTTAATTAAAGTGATTTATTAAAGTGCGTGAATGTATAAAATAACTAAAGGAAACAACTGAAACATTATATAAATTTATAAATCAGTTATTATTCCGTAATAAAATATTATAACAATACAGTTAAGGCAACGTGAATCTTATGAACAACGTAAGTGAAATTAGTAAAGCTAAAATTTTTCAACAAGAATTTATTACGTGCAATACATTATTTTTTATAACATTATTAAAGTTAAAGAAAAGATGTATAAAGTAATCATTAAAAGAAACTAAACATTTGTTTTTTTCATACAACGGAATTGAAATTAGTTTTTTTCTCTCAAAAAATTAAATTAATGACTAAAAATCATTGATTTTTCTTCTTAATTCTATTCGTTTTGTTTAAAAATGAAAGTAAAAACGTTCGAATAAGTAATGAAACGTAAAACACATTGTATCTACAATAACATTGTTGATTAATATATGCGTTCAGAGAAAAATATAATTCTTATCTATATGTCTCACGCGAAGAAATATATAATATATAATATGCTAAATATATATTTATACATTATTCAATCTTAGCTTATAAAGCTGCTTTTCTTGATATTTTTTATTTCTCGAATTTGAGGATGTGAAATTACTTTATTATACTGCGCCGTTATATACGTGTATTTCTAAATCAAAAATAATATAGACAGAATATAAATTCTGTCTCATAAATTTACAGAGTGTTTTATTAAAACTTAATAACATAAATACATTTTTTTTGCGAATCTTGAGTCGACTTTTTCTTAACTTTGAAATTACATGATATGTTATATAATACAGAGTTATTTACTACTTATAGATAATGATTTAAATATTTTAGATAAAACTAATTTGACATTTAAATAGATGAAGTCTTGCGTTTTGCAAACTGCTAATTGAGAATCAATTAGTTTAGTATTTTTAGCACAAAAATTAGTTTGTCGTTTAATTTTGTCAATATATTTATTGTTAATTAAAAGACTTCTCGAATAGAATACATTTTAATGTACAATTTTTGTTAAGAAATAGTCATTTTCCCAAATTCTTTCAAAAATATGCGTCATTATTATTTATTGTTTATTCCTTATAAGTCACTCTGTATGAAATAACACACAATAATACTGATATAGGCATTTTGAAAGACTTCGCTGGCATGTAGCAATCATCGTAAAGTGTGGCAAAAGATAGGTATATTTCCGGCTTGAATCTCGCTAATTATATTGCAGTACAATACGATACGACCTATACTGGCTTACGCGATATGTAAAATAACAAATCATTAATTAATAGAATTTAATTGATAAATTAACAGACAATAGTGTTTTTCTGTTATCGTAACTGATAAATGCGCGTTTTTCTCTCTTCAGTTTTAGATTCAGCTACATCGGTTTAATTATTTCGAGGAGACAGCTTTCTATTGACTGTAGCATTATTGTGAATCTGAAACATAAAACAGGAAATAACGTTTATGATTATTTTAGACCTTTTGAAAAAAAAGCTAGTACATTTTATTTTCACTTAATGTTATAACAAAAGTCCTGAAAATTTTTGAGAACAAATTTAATTTCAATAGTAACTTTTATTGTGAGAATTATAAAGAATGATTTAGTAAATTTGCTGTTAACGCTCAGTTACATTGTTTATGTAATTTATATTTACCGTTACACAATAAAAGTTTACAGAATTATAAAAAGTAGAAATTTATGTATTATACATTTATACACATACATGAGAGAGAGAACGTATTTATATTATATAACGATAATATATACAACATCCTGTGACATCAATATAAAAAATTATGTGCAGTTAGAAAATTTCTTACACTTATATATTTTACACTTGGCGTGTTGAAGCTTTTTTTAGTAAAATAAGCTAAAAAATATAAAAAGATTGGACAATCACAGAATTTGATTTCAGATCAACACATATTTAGAATTTTGAGTCGTGCGTAGAGATAATTGGACGCGGTAAATCAGTTTCACAAAATGTCATCCTAAAGGTATAGTGGAAACGTAGAATTGTTTATCGGTATTTCGTGCAAATGTGTTGCGAGCAGAGACCGTGTTTCGACGACAATGTATATCTCGAGAAAAACTTTTTAAAACGAACCTTCTGCGCGCCGTTATTGTTCTCTTCGCAGTTGCCACGTAGATAATCCGCAGCTTTGTTTTAAATGTCACTTAGCACCCGTATGCAAGGAAAAATATTTTCACCGCATCAATAGCGCGGAATAATTCGTAAACGGATAATTTTAAAAATGTTGATAAATGTTAAGAGAAGAAGAACAGAGAATAGAAGAGAAGAGCGTAAATATATAAGCGACGGCTTTATCAGCAGAAAGTGAAGTGTATCGATATTGCGGCAGAGAAAACTTTGAATATTAGAAAAGTACTTAAATGTCTGTGAAGTGTCTCACATGCAAGATGAAAAAACAATATAAGAAAATATATAGTATTACAATACATATACTAAGCATTTTATAAAAATAATATTTGTTGAATATAATATTATTATCGTGTTTCTTGAGAAAAAAACAACACACGAATTAGATTTTTATCCTTTTTCTTTATCAAACATATCGTGCCCTCGATAAAATCTGCTTGATAAAACATTAAAGAAGCACAATCAGTCAGCCATTAGATACGAAAAGAATATATAGAACGAAAGCGTCGAAAGAATCGCAGGTGTGAATTTTCGATAACGATTTGGTCATCAGCTGTGTGCTCAGCCGATCGAATTTACCTAATGTTGCCGGCGAATCTCCATCCGCGGCGATCCTTTCGATGTTATCGAATACGTTTACGTTCGGGCTGTCGTCCTTATACGGAGCTGTCACCCATTTTTTGCCTCTCACCCCCACAAACATCCCCCGTAACTCCCATCGTGGAATTTTCTTACCGCGGATCTCGAAATATCGCATGGGTGATCGCTTTTCGACCTGACACGGGGCTAGAGCATTTCTTCTGCTTTCGCCCATTCCTGCTCAGGAGGAAAATACAATGTGTCGAACCACTTTCCAAACTTCAAATTCTCACGGCAAATATGTGGTGGGGCGGCACAAAAGAAAAGAATAAAAATATCGCCCGCTACTTTAACATTGAGCTTATCCGGTGAATGAATAATAAGACAAATATTTGGGAAGAGCTTTTGCTTCGTTTTCTTTGTATTAGAAAATGAATTCTTTCAATTATCGGTCCATTACGAGAGGTATTAAAAAAAATTATTTTTGCAGAATATATGTCAAATTTTCAGATGCTACGAAAAACAAATACTTTTCATCAAAAGGTAAAAGCAACTGTGTCTTATCTCGACGTTTATTAAAATAAACTTTTGACGTATACAATATGTCTTATTTTAATTCTATGTGAAAACAAAGCTTTTAACTCCTCAAAAGTTTCTCACACGCAATAAGGAAAACTCCTAACATTGGTTCCTGTTGGTTTTTTTACATGAAAATAATATTAATGAATTGCAATTTTAATTGGCGTTGTTCAAATGTTTCTTTTTTTCGCAATTATCACATCACGAATAGCATTGATACCTTGAAATTCGTTCGATGATCGCGGCTCGAAGTCCACGCCGGTCGCAAATCTCTGTCCACTGTTCCTTTTGCCTCTCATTCCTTGGAAGCCCATTGGCGCCCTTTTGTCATAGTCTTTTTTTCCTCTCATACCTTGAAAACCCATCAATGCTCTCTTATCCAAACTCGAGGGTTCCATGTAGTAATCCATATAATTTTCAAAAGTGTTTTTTTTGCCTCTCATGCCCTAAAGCGATAATTAATACGATCAAGACAATTTCTCCATATAGTTTTATAAGCATATATTGTTTTGTTCTTCACTTATTGAAATATGTATGTATATAGAGATTTTCCGAATCTGATCAAGCAACACACCTGAAAACCCATGACGGCTCGTTTCTCGAGTTCTTCAAGCAGCGCTTTCTTGCCCCTCATTCCTTGAAATCCCATGGGAGCCCTCTTCTCCCAATCAGCCGGAAGTTCTTCTTTGCTGCTGCGCGCATCTTGGAAATTCATTTCAAAAAGTCTCTTTTCGTAACCTTGCGGATAGTAAGCGTACGGCTTTTTCCCCCTCGTGTCGTAAAAGCTTATCGCAGCCTTCTTTTCAATTTCTCTCAATATCTGCTTGTGCAAATTTCATTGATATTTGGTTAAAGTGGAATAAACGTGTAGTAGAAAACATATGTAAACAGTTACCGCACAAACATAATTTGAATAATTTTAAACTCGCCAATACAAAATTGTTTCTTTGTTCATTTAAAATATTTAAGCACTTACCTCTTCCAGTGATTTTTTTCCCCTCATCCCTTGAAATCCCATAGGTGCTCTTTTCTTATAATCTTCACGAACGTATGAATCCTCGAAATCGGGCATGAAATAATCCTTTTTTCCTCTCATACCTTGAAACCCCATTGGTACTCGTTTTTCGAATTCGTCGTGTAAGAAAAGATTGTTCTCAACATCATTTAAACCATCTTTATCTTGCGTGGTCTGTAAACATCACGCAATGAGCTTTTTTCTTAATAGTTCAAAAGAATATAAAGTCGAACTTCTCAACAGTTACTTTCTTCTTTTCTTTGTCGTGCGCAGTTTTCTCACCTAATCATGAGTCCACTCAAAGATGCGCAGATAAATTGGTTCTCTATAAGTGGAGATAGTGAGCGATTCGTAACTGTTGAGGTTCTTTTCTTTTAGACTTAGTGTTGGGAGGTTCGATTATAAAACTATAAAAGTTTTTCTCTTTTCTCTTTCTCTTTTTATATTTCTCAATAGTTTGACTGAATTAATTTTAATAAGAAATATCTGACCTGAACATCCAATAAGTCCGTTTTAGAAAGCTCATCACGTTCCGAAGACGCAGATAGATCCTTTTTCCCCCGCATTCCCTGAAACCCCATGGGCGCCCGTTTCGCGGACGCTGCATCATTGGCAGACGATTCTTCCGCAAACGACGAAGTAATCAAGATCGCTAGTAAAAGCAGAGAACAGATAAGCATTCTGAAACACATAGAAAAATATATAATCAGTACCTGTATATAAAAATTCTCAAATTTGTCATGTAGAAAATATTTTCTTAGAAAACGTTCTATTCTTTATTTTGTTACGTTATCTTACTTCAACTTAAAAGTATTTGATGTATTTACACTTGAGAACCTATCAAACACTTAATGTGACAATATATGTCGAATCTATATCAGTGCATTGTTCCTACGATGTAACGAAAGTCAGACTATATCAGGCTGAACTAATTTATCGAGCGTCACGTGACAACATTTGATTGTTCACCAGGATCCTAGACGAGACTAACGATCGGTTAGATACAGCCGTCAGGTACTCAAATGATGTCAGTTCTAACCACACGCTCGCTCTTCATTAGAGCTCGAAGCAACACAACACGGCAAAGAAACGAAACGAATGTAGGTGGATGCGTACAGGTAATAAAATCAAGTTTACTCAGTCAGCGTAAACTTATAATCTGTAAAATAATATATAAATAATTCTTTCTGAATTATTTATAAATAAATTGTTTAAAAATAAACATGAGTATTGTAAGTAATTAAAAATTTTTCGTCAACATCGCAGATAAGTTATTTAGCGTATGTGTGCAACACGCGCGTAAAAATAAATTTGTGTTGTTGCAGAAAATAAATAATATGAAGAGTGTAAAGTGCGCTTTTTTGTATAATATATTATATAGCAAGAATTTATCACTGAAAGTTCTTTTATATCGTGAAGAGATCATATATATGCGCGAAGCGGAAAAATAAGAGTGCTGGAGTTTCGCAATATCAGAAGAAATTCTACGTGTTGCATTAAAGAAGTCTCTCAAGAGATGTGTATGGGTCACATTGAAAATGAGTAGTAAATCGAGACTCTTAAGGAAATAGCTGATTAATTTGAGAAAAATGCATATCATCTCTTTGAGATAATCGAATATTTTCCCGGTCATATTTAAAGAATGTGAAATTAAAAGTACTCGCAAATACAGGAAGAAATGACGCTCATGTAATTCCTTTTTTGTTGCTCCGCTCCTCGGCGGATTATTCAATTTTACACCGGTTTAAAAGTGCCGTTACTCTTCAAAGGCAGAGGCTATAATTAGCGAATGAAAGGATAAAGCCTTGTTTTCTCTCTCTCTTTCTCTCTCTCTCTCTCTCTTCTCTTGCCGCGGCAAAACCAAAGAAATATCAATAAACGGCTATCGAGGAAACAGTAAAGATATATATTTCTGCATAAAATCGGGCACAAAGAGTTTCAATCTCTCAGAATAAAATGAGTAAACTGTTTTGAAACTTTTGCAGAGATTTGTTTTAAAACTCTCTCTTTCTTCCGACACATTTAAGATTGAGTAAAAATATTTAAATTCATTAACTATTGTTTGTTCTTTCCAAGTGAGTTAAATATTCCATCTTGATAATATTAGGTTTTTCTTAATTAAATTATACGCAAATTATTCTGTTTGAGAGCTGTTGAATAACTCTCTTTATAAATTTTCTCTTAAAGAGAAGAGAAATTTATATGTTTACTTGTGTACACGACATATGTCTTATGTTGCGACATGTGTAACAGACTTGACTACTACCGTGTAACATATCGTAAAAGCCATTGCGACTGGAAGAGCGACGTTATGTTTTGCTATTATTCTTTATTCCCTTGCATAAGTCTGTGTATTATTTGCCGTCGTATTGTGCAAAACATAGATCGATTTCATTTTAATATGTTACTATTCAACGTGATTTGATATCGTGTGTAGACACGTAGAATGTACTAACAAATAATATCTACCTTCTCATATATATACACGTACGTATATACATATACTTCTCCGACATATATAAACAAAAAATCTCAATAGTCTAATTTAATATTCAATATCGCAATTCAATTCAAATATGTAGTTATTTATAATTGATTAATATTATTATTTTATTTATAATTAATTTTCTTTTATGAATCTTGCGATCGAGAAAAAATAGAGCATCCAATTCACAAAATGCAAGTTTGTAAAGTCTCAATATAGTGCGGAGCGCTTTACATTACGTACTACACCACTTTGAGGAGATACACCTTCATGGACAACGGAAGGGTTTTCTTTCTCTTCCCGAGTGATTTTCTCTCATTGCGATTTCTTTTCAAGCATTGTTTAGGTTCATCTCGGCTCTTTTATCGATCTCGCTTTTTTATAAAAGTTCACCGTTCAAGTAAACCCTTGTTCTTCGCGTACAGACACCGACTATATAGAGAGCCGACCGATATATATTAGATCTCTCTCCGCGCTGATACGTGATACAAACATTGATGTTCAACATGGTTTAAAAATCAATAGTTTTAAAGCAAGCTCCTCCGCATGTTTCATTTGTACGATTAAACTTTCGTGTTTGAAGCCTGATAATATTTAATTTACGATATGGGTCACAGTTTTAATATCTCTCTCTCTCTCTCTCTCTCTCTCTAGAAGTGCGTCATAATTAAACTTCTTTTATTGCGAAAAATATTCAATTTAATTAAAGTAACTGTTTAATTTAATCTCAGAATTTATGTATTTAAGTCGTGTCGCTGCTGAAAAAGTGAGAACTTTGAGAGGTCTCGACTGTCGACTTAAAGAAAATGACAGAGAACAAGCTCGCTAAGAACGATTATACGAATGATCGGCCCGAGAAATACGGCTTCGCATCACTCATCAACGCTCTCACGTATTCGCCACCTTTTCCATCCTCTTTTCTGTCCCTCTCTCGATACCGTGTCGTTCCTTTCCTCATCTTTTCTACCTGAAGCGACACGTTCCTAGTGTCTCATGCCCCTTCGTCGAGCTAGAATTCTCGCTCCGTTTACTTTGCACGACGAAGAGGCTGACCTCGACAGTTTACAACGTGCAGGCATTAATATGTTCACGTTGAGGTATCTGATGTGTTTTTTACGTGATACACGGATTCTTATGATCGACATTTGCAAATACATCATTCTTTCTTTTTTTGTATTATAGCAAAGAATGTCTTGATAAAATTATTTTGTTATCAAAATGAGAAATAATATATAATATAAAATATAGTTTATATTTTAAACATAATATATAAAAATATTATTACCGAGATTTTCACAAGACTGTCAAGTCATAGAATGTTCAATATCAATTAGCATCTTTTCCTAAAGATTATAATATTTTACTTAAATCAGCCAATTATCGTGAAAACGCTTCACTTAGCAAAACAATTAAAAGCACATCTTTTAAATTTTTAACAGGTCGAGTAGTAACTTTCAATTATAAAAATCGTACTTAGTAAAAAACAGTTTTACAACTCTAATCGCGAATAACGAATAAAACGCAATATTTCTTGATATTGTTTTATTACTTTATTTATTAATAACGAGTTATTTATTAATCTAACCTTATTATTTATAATTAATTTAACTTTATTATTTGGTTTGGTTATTTAATCTAACCTAACCAAAGAAAATTACATTTTTTAATAGATATACATATGAGCGCTTTGATGTTTTTTCTATTATTTAATTAATTTAATTTTTTGGAATATTGCAATATAGTCGGAAGCAATATAAAGTCTCCAAACGACAAACTTATCTATAATAAATCTAAATATTAGGAGTTGTGAAAGATGCGAGAGTATACATGCATATATACACTCTCTGTCACGAATCTAAACGCAGTTCGAGCAAACGCTTACTTCCAAATTACCATCGAATACTAATGAGCACCTAAACGAAAATCAAATCTTCAAAATCTAACATGAAAGTTAAGTTTCCTTAGTGAACTTAAAAAAATACTGTGTTACTCTAAAATGCTCTTTCGTATGTTCAATTTGAAATTACTATACATAATAAAAAAATTTTCTATATATATCTATTTATAATATATCTATCTATTATAAATAGATATATATCTATTTAATAGATATATAATCTATTTATAATATATCTATTTATAATATATTAATAGATTTTCTCTATAGATATTTATAGATATTTCTCTATAGATTTCTCTATAGATATTTATCTTTTAATAAATTATAATCAGATTAATATCTATCTATCTATTAATATTATATTCAGAAATGATAATTTTTTCAGATTATATATGAAAATTAAATACACTGATATTTTTATGTAATGTTTTTACAACAAATAGTTTTTATTTACTTGCGACACGTGACTAAAATTAAACAAGATAAGAGATCATATAAAACTTCTTATAAAGTTGAATTATACGGTACAAAATATTTGAAGACATATTGTCATCTCTACAGCACGGGTATTTGGGTAATCCGCTTTTCGTTCATGAATATGAATGGAATGTTTTATGCAAACTCTACTGTGATGTAAACAATTGCCGCGTGAGATGACGCAAACGAATAATTAACAAATTAACGGAAGACTTCAGCCGTTTAATTGTAATTACATTTCTGGATATTTGGGGTATTTTCTCTAAACAATGTTTGTTCTTCAAAAACGAAAAGCGTATAATTGTTATTTATTTTAATCGCGTCTCTACATAAACAAAACGTCAAACTAATCGTGCGACATCGAATAAAGCTCCAACTAAGCGTCGCATCTCGGTTGGTTTGTTAGTTCGCAAAATCAGGTGATCACGGTTACGACTCGTTTCCCCCGCACGTATCTCGTAGCTCGCAATTAATCTTATACCACTTTTGGAATTCTCACTTCTCATTGCCAGAATTAAGTATGATCTTTTTCGTGCTATCTGTCCTGCTGCTCTCTACACATATTTCATTGTGTAACTAATCATTGTGTAACTAATTATTTTTAAGACTCTAGCATTATTATTCGAATAAACGATCGAGCGATAATTTATTTATCTATGTTATTCGTAAAGTAAAGATTATAAATATTTATTGAAGAACAAATTAGAGAGCATTGTTAACATTGTTAACAATTCTATTTTAAACCGTGAAAGGCGTTAGATTTTTGTAGTATATTGAATTTAAGCTATTGTGTAGTTCCACGCATGATGGATTGATGTTTATTTTCAAGGAACTGCATGTTAGATATGTGGCATAAAAAAAATTATCGAATTAAAATAAACGCTTGGAGAGACTTAGTACATAGCTATTGTGAACATTAATAGTTAGTAATAATAATCGTGATTAATACTGTCAAACTCTAGCACTTTAGTATATATAATAGTAATGAGAGAAAGTATATATAATAATAATAATAATAAAAGGCTGATTTCGAACAATCAAGTGAGGTAATAATAAAGACGACGTAAAGTTATGCACTATCGGGAACTCGTCGGTTCAGTAACTAGCATTTTAGATCGGAAATTTGTTGTGGCTACGTGATATATATTGGTTGATCAGATATTTTTTCTTGTTTACTTAGTAAGTATAGCTAGTGTAAAATATTGTAAAACGTTATCACTTGTTATATATATCTTCATGAAGTAGTCTTAACATCGATAACAAAACTATCGATAAGCGCATAAGTATATGTATGTGGAATATATTTTGTTTGATTTTCTATTTTTTTGTCAAATTTTTTGTGCGCACATACGTGATATGGTTAAGTTCGTAGTCTCTTCGCCATTTGGTATTCACAAGGCACGAGGACGAACGGCCATGAATTATTTAAGCTCACACATATCCAAGTAAAATGATATCTACATAATTTCATATAACAACATATAAATCGTTTTATAAATTCAATTTTATTCGTTGCATAATTAAGTAAAAAGTAGTAAAGATAATCTATGTTTCCAGCGGCGCGACTAAAGCTGGCAAATCCAGCAGTTATACGTCAAGACCGTTATTAAGAGTGAATCCCAATATTTTCAGTAAAGATGATAAAGATATTAAAACAGTGAAAAATCTAGGAGAAGATGAAGATGTGAACAAATACAAGAGCGATTTAAAGGTTATTCCGATTGCTGTATCTTCTTCATCATTTTCTTTTTCCAGTATATCGTGTTATTATATATTCCCAACTTTAATATAACAATATAATCAAAGCTTTTTTCTTCAAAAAAATATAATAAAAAAATATAAGAATAATAGATTCAAGTTTTAGTCAAGATAATCCTTCGTTAAAATAAAATTAAATAAAATTACATACAAATTAATAACAGGAAATTAATCAAACTGTCTATTATTCATCATTTAATGCGCATGTTAAAAAAATAAGAATAGAATCAATATTCTCAAGTAGACATTAATATTCCTCATTAGTAACTCTTCAGTAAGAAACGGTAGAAAAGTTTTTTTGTTTATCAAGAACACACATTTTTGTGTAGCTCGTCGGTTGTAATATGGTCGCGTAAAAGTGTGTTGACGGGCTTCAAGTTTTAACGACAGCCGAGCAATCGATAGAAAGACTGTCGGGAAAACTCGATAAATAGAATTCCTACGACACATCGCTGTTGATGTGTCGCGATTTCGCACGATGTGACAGTGCACTCAACGTGCACAATGAAAAGTCTTTAAACTTCCGAATCCAATGACGTTCGAGATATTATTATTCAAAATTGTAAAAGTAAAAAACTCTATACGGAATCTGTTTACTGTAGACTTCCTGCACCTTCTTATAATGGAAACTAAACAAACTTGGTCCGCCCTGTATTTCGATAATCGCGTTATTACGACGCGAAGAATGAATCCCTCTCGAAAATAAAATAGGAGAAAATTTCTCTGTACCTAGATATTTTTTAAACATTAATTAATTCGACGAAAAATCTGAAAAGAGAGAGAACTTTTTGTAATTTGTTTTTTTTGTATCATTATATGATATTATTTATTAGTTTTTTTTTGTAACATAATGCGATGTGCAGAATACGAAGAGCGATTATTGGAAGGACGTGCTTCGCAATCAATGGTTGTTAGCATTGCAAGGAATTGCAATAATCATCGTAATCTTTACGATAGGCACATGGATGGGACAAGAGTGTAAAGACAACGTCGTTAATGACGTTCCGGTATTAGTAGAATCGTGGCGTTCAGCGATCGAACAATTGAAAGAAACCATTCTTGATGTAGGACCGAAATTACGGTATTGTTATAAAACTATAATTGTAAATTCTAACGTTTATAAACATTTTACTTATATTTATCAAAGCTATAATACGTTTTGCGATAATATGTAAATTAACTTGAATGTTCTCTATTAACTTATATACACATCATAGTAATTGTTATAATTTATTTTATATATAGATCATATTATAACATTGAAGAGGATTTCCATCAAAAGAGAAGACCAAGTATTTTAAGGAGATATCGCTTTCTTTGTAACTGATATTAACTGTGAAATAGCTGTAAGCAAAAGACAGCTTTTTCTCATTTCATTTACACACATTGAAAAATGAAAACATTTTTTACATCGACAAAATAAAATAAATATATCAAATCGATAAATTAAATAAATCTTTTGTGTCGTAAATATCCTTTAATTTTCCTATAAAATAAGTTTGTTGTATAAAGCAATTTTAATAAACTCGATTAATATAAATGCTACTCGAGAAATAAAATATGGCGATGTATCGCTCGAACGTTAATGGAAATTGGTAGTTTGGCATCACTTTTTATATGACATATACCAGACATGCGAGACGCGGCTGACGTAAATGACGTTTATTTGCATTTATGTATTATGTATTTATAACTCAAACTTGCTTTTATTAATTGTAAAACCGCATGAAAAGCGAGTTACACAAACTGTAGCTAGGTTCTTACACAGTAGTATTTTTAAAAGCAGAGCACATGTTATAAAAATTACTGTACAAAGACTGTACTGTACACTATTAAAAAAATGTCTTATACACTCTTTTCTCGTTGCTTTTGTTAGTATTAATCGGTGAAATATTGCAGTCGACATCTCTCTATCAAAGTTTCATTTTTTAATAAGACAAAAAGAGAAAGAAATTTATAGCTTTTATATAAATTATTTTTAAAATAAACATTTGTATTAATTTCTATATCTTTCACGAATTATAGTTTGCACTTTTTTATACGGTACTTTTTTTCTGGCTATTGTTACATAAAAATAAAGCGATACGGACTAAAGTCACATTATACCGGGAATATCATTGCAGAATATTTGAATCATAAGCGAATGGTTTAGTTTTTATTCATGTCGCGTGTGTCACGTAAATAGTCAAGATTGAAATTTTACTTTTGCATTTCAGATCAGAGGTTTAATCTTATTATGTATATTACCACATAATAGCAGATACATTCTTACACCGCGTATGCAGAACATCTCGATACGATCTGAATTTGTTTTTTATATGTAAATTTATATATAAGTTGCGCATACATCGATCAGAATCGATGTTTACACGATTAAAAAAACTTAGATTTAAAAATGCCAAAAACGATAAAAAAGAGATCCTTTTTTAACCTTACGCTGTCACGGATCTTTGAGTTTTACGAACAACCACCATCTCAGCTGATATGTCGATAAGATAGTCGAGTCTAAATTACGATTTGAATAAACGTGATGTTTCTCGCTTCGTTATTTGATAAATTTTTAAATTCGCTTTGCTACATCGAGATTACATTCTAATTCCGCAGCGTGATTTTCTTCACTTCATCAAAGTGTTTTTCTAAGTATAAATAATGTCAAAAAATAAAAAAATAGATCAATCCTACAATAAGGACAATCAGGAAAATGTTCACTGGTTGAAAAGTTACAAAGAGGACTACAAAACCGATGATCTCAAAAGTCTCAAGAACAAAGATATATTAAATTATATCAAGGACATCAAAGAGAAGTGTCGCCTCGAGGTAAGCAGCGGTGATGAAGATTATGCCGGCACAAAAAGATCCAGTGACTGCAGCGTAAGATTTTCAGATACAAAGTTTAGACCATCTCGGAAAGGAAAATCCAAAATACTTTCAAAGAGAAATAAAAATGCAGTTTCTCGAGAGAAAAGAATGAAACGATTTTCCACTCGTTTCACAAATTCTTGTAATTATTGCTGCTCCTCACAAAAATCTAGTTTCTGCAAAAAACACGTTCTCACTAATAAAGAGAATTCTGAAATGAAGATAAATACTTTTGTTAAATCTATCCGTCATTATCCGATCTCATCAAGCAAACAAAATTCTCACAAATACGAACCTTCACCGAAGTTCTACGGTTCGTATTCTCGAAGAGACCACAAAATGTGGCCATCAGTGACCAAAAGGACTAGTTTTGAAGTCGTTCAAAACGCCATTCCTGATTCTACAGTTAACGAGTCACGAAGTACTAACAGAAAAAAATTCGCAACGAATGTTCGCACATCATTGCACAGAAGACGACTCGGCGATTCCACTTACGCAAATATTTACTCAAACATCACGTGTGCCGAAAGGCAACAAAGAGATCCTTATTATCGCAAGCGAGCGAAAGATACTCAGATGATAGAAAGATTAGAGAGTGACATTAGTGACTTCACGGCGCAACAGCCACTTGATGAGTTTCATTCTGACGGAGATACGACTGATAAATTAGCGCACTCTTACCTGACAACTTCAAGAAAGAAAAGATATAAAGAGTATCCTTATACCTTTCGGTATCGTTATCCTGTAAGAAGATCTGGGCAACCGACTTCTTGGGATCCGAGCTCGCGATCCAACAGGTTGTCAGCGTGGCCGCTTGAAATTAGTTCGCAAAAACGAGCCTTGCAATTACGAAGGAAAGTAGGATTCCCACTTAGAGCGTCCAGTTCTATTATTGGAACATCGATCAATAGAAGTTATCGACGAACACAAGAGGAACCAAATAGGTATAAGACCGACACCAATCAACGGCGACGAGAGCACATTTCGGGAGTACGTGGTCCGTCATATTATCTTAGGCCGAAAACAACCAACAGATTGTACAAAATGACACGCGAAAGTAGCTGCTTCAAAGATGTCGGACAGGAAGAGATAAAGTGCTCGGAGAAGTGTTGCTGTTGTTCGGAAAACCTGAAAGAGTCCATTCAGCGTAATTACCCGCCGCAACGCGAGAGCGGCAAATGTCGTGAGGTTCGAATAGGCAAATTAATCAGTTATGCTGACCGAGAAACCGAAGAAGCTCTGTCCAAGCCGAAACATTCGCGCAACAACGACGAAGCAGCGTCTGACTTCGATTTGTTGGAAGAAGATTCGCGCGGTGAGACTGTGACGTATGACAAATCGGCGTTCGACAGATCCGACGAAGCAAAGAATTACAATGATAAGATCGAAGATTCGGAGCCGGGCGTATCACTTCCAGATGATCGAGTGTATCGAGAGCGCCGTTTAAACGACGAATTTAACAACCGTCTGAGAGAAGAGCAGAAGTCGCGAGGAAAAATTAGCAGAGGCGAATTTTCCCGTGAGATAAAAACTTCCGAAAAGCTCGCGTTAAGGGATTCCTCGAGATACGACGTCGCGGAATTCATGTGCAACTGCAGGGAACCGTTCCACGACTTCCCGGCATGTCTTGCCGGTTCTTGCACGTGCATCAAAAATAACGAGGACGCTGAAAAAGATGACAGCGATTCGTGGGTATCCACGGTCTGCTCTTGCTGCTGCTGCTGCTGCTCGTCATCAGCTTCTTCTTACGGTGAAAAGGATCCCGTGAAAAAACTCGAGTCTTTTTGCGAGAAGGTAAAGGCAATGAATCAAGATATGTTTGATAAGCCGTTGACTTATTACGACGCAGCGAGAACCAACACGCAGCGATATTACGACGGTGGCGATCGACGAAATCAATCGGCGACCGGCAATCGAACAGCGGGCCAAGGATCAATCGAGGGAAAATGGTTAGAGAATCCTCTCTGTCGGAGGCTCGCAAGACCGAAATACGATAGGACCAAATTGGAGAAAATTCTGATTTATCCGCCGCAAGGTGAAACTGGGTTGCCTTTAACGCTTTACAAAAAGTCATCGAATATAAATTGCCGGGTTAAAGGTGAAGCAAACGCGGGCTTTCGTTACACTGTGACGTACGTGCAAAAGTTCGTGAGTCCGTTATGGACGCCTGATCTGCCGTCGGAAGTCCCTTCGCAAGAAATAGACGAAGAATGTGATTGTTCTGCTGATTACGGTTGAGCTAGCAATCGATTGGTTCGATCAGAAATGAATTTGTTTTTAATTAGATATATGTAGCGACATAACACTTGCATTGCTACTATATTGCCTGATAAATGCGCTTTCGCACTCCTTATAAAGTTTAGAATCATCGTAGGAATGACTGATAGTCGATTATATGTTTTATCATTAGCAGTTGCATGTGAGTTTGTAGAGATAATTGTATAGTTTTATTTTCTTCTTCTTAACTGCAACTTTTAGAATTTTTTGTGCCTGTAATATTAAAAGCACTTTTTTAATAAACAATTTTAACAATAGAATATCAAATCTTTCACGATAAATATTCTAACAAATTTATTGTCATGTATAGAAAATAAATCGTGCTCGATTAATTAATGCCGCTAATTAATGTCATTTTGTCATTATCGATAATTACACTTCGTAATGTTCATTGCCGTCTGTCGTCAAGTGTTTTCCAATATACCTGAATAACGGCTTCATAAAATAAGCTCAATATTTCAAGCGTTTTCTACATTTACGCGTTTTTTATTCAAAGTTAAACAAAAGATAAAAAATATATTGATAAAATGCAAACAATTGACCTTGCAATTGTAATTATAAGTATTATTGTATTACGCATACGAACTAGTGCGATAAAACCGACTAAAAAGAAGTAATGATTTCGACACGTTAGTTGTCGATCGTTTTTCAAAGATCTAGTTATATTTGTTGAAGAAAATTATATATTTTTTATTTATATATTTTTAATTAAATATTTTTTATATATTTTCTATTTACCTTTATATTTGAAAACGGGAATCTTCGTATGATATATGCATTTAACAAAACGCAATTGATTCATAATAGAATCTGTTTTACAATGATTTTATATATTTAAAAGAAAACAAATATAATTTCTCAAACATATATATGCAAACAATTAATAAGCGTATGGAATTTTCATCTGTACAGAGTGAGATGTACACCGAAAATTTATTTGTCAAACAACATTTTTTTGCAAAGCACTACGCGAATTCCTGGCGCTATTGTTCATCTGGATAAATAAGTAGATTTTAGCAGCATCCTACGCGCGCGTATCCCAAAATGAAATGAAATTTACTTATGCAGTATTAATGGAGGCTAGCGACATATACTATCTGTGAAAAGCTCGGCGAAAACAAATCAAGCTTTTTCACTCGATGAATACTTCAAAATAAATGACTTTTTCAATGTCGTTGTGAAAATAGCACAACGACACTGTCTCGTTTTTTAATACAATTATAATTATTTATACAATTTGTTTTCAATTTCTTTATCTCGACAGATATTATTGTACTTTACTAATAATAAATATATTTTCTGGATTTGATAAACATTATTATCTCTCGTCAATGTAAATTAAAATTTTATGTATCTTGTAATATACGCAAGTATACAAGATACATAAACGTGTTGGTCGTATCGCACGGGTACACAGGTGTTTTCACAAAAATCGACTTACAGGAACATTAGCGTAGGACTCTCCTCGGAGACAGATCTCGAGCTGCTATTACTTCTACATCTAGTAAATGTGTAATTTTGGAAAACACCGAGATAAAATACACAGAAATCCTTTTTTTTGAGAGTGCACTATAGCTTACACAGGAAATGAGAAACTCAGGATAAATCCGCTGCTTAATATATATATGTCTATACATATATCTATACATATATTTATACAAGAAACATAAATAAAAAACGTTTTATTATATAAGTAAACGACTTTTTAAATAATTACTCAATTCTTTTTAAAATTCTCTTTAGTATTATTTTCGCATTTGTTTCGGCGTTTTTGTTACATCGATATTTTTTAGATAGACCTGTTCGAACGTATTCACGTGAAAACTAGTTTCCTTTGACAATTTCGTCGAGCGTGACTTACCACAGCAACAGCGTAAGCTACTTTGAGAATTGTTTCTCGTCGCCGTTTGAAAAGAACAAAAGAGAATTTGCATACGTTGATTTTCAGACGCGAATATTTCGTTTATGTGTATGTGTGTGTATGTGGTGTTCAATTCTGCAGTTCTTTCTTTTTTCTTGTCCTTATTATTATTCCGCATGTGAAACGATTTTGTGAAAGAAATATCGAAGCAAAACTAATGACGACTGGCATAAAAGGAGTTAAGTTTTTAATAAGGTTGCGTCGAGCAATTTTCATCCATTGGTCGATAAATGAATGAACACTGCTTTTATGTACTCAGTTTTCAACCTTTTAAAGATGATCCATAAACAAGAAAATTTGACCAGTTTTTCTCAAACTATAAATTACACACTGTTGTTTTTTTTGTTCTTAACCTACGTATTGTAATAATTATTTTAAAATATTTAATTCTATTAGCATTAACGGAATAATATGTCATTCCTGAAACACATTCCAAATTGGTAACTTTAAATATAAATTCACGTCGCAAATAATTAAATTCCTGCAGTTATATGTCCGCCATGTTGCATGCTACAATTGTCTCGAAACTAGAGAAAAGGATGTTCAACGATAAAATCGACAGTGATAAATACACGACGGTGCATCTCGCATAAAAAAAAAAAAAAAAAAAAAAAAAAAAAAAAAAAAAAAAATTTTTTAGTGTGTTCTTTAATATATAGAACCACATATTTGTATCTTCCATTTTACAAAGAGAAGAAAGAAAGAAAAGTGCACAACTGTCGCATAAATAATTCTCTTAAAAAATTTACACAATTCTGCAGTAACAATATTTTTATTATCACCATCGAAATATTTTTTAGACAACGTCGAATATTTTTAACGATAAATATAAATATGCCTCAGCTTACATTGTTATTTTTTTCCATTGGAGCGTGTACTGAGAAAACATTTTCTTTTGATTATATGAATATCTATAAATATTAAAAATAATGGAAAGACATGCAGCACGTTTCTGCGTTAGAATATATATATGTATATATATATATACATGATTATATCTAGCGTGATTCTTTATATCCTATATATATCATGATGTATATTTCTGCAGAAGATTATATATGGAGAATGTCGTAAATTCTTTATAGGTCTACTTATGTCTACAGATTGTTTAAAATATTTTTTTAGTTTTGTTAAAAAAATATTTTTGACCTTCTCGCAACTTTTTGGTTTCTAATATTTTTGTTAAATAAACTTTTATATATATTTGTGTGAGATGACAAATTCGAATAAACTTGATACCTTGTACATAGTGTATGTACATAATGTTATTTATGTTCTTTATTGAAAAAGACTGTTTGCACTCGATACATTTTTTTTTATTTTATCGTGAATGCGCTTCTGCAGTTTTCCCGTCGATAATAATTTAGTATTTTAACACGAAGTTTTTCGTACGAGTTTTTGCTTTCAATTTATATATACACAATGCCTCTTCACATGATATCAACGTTTACGTATGCGTTTATCTTATTATCTCGCAATCTTAGCACCGACATATGTATATTTCTTTTACTTTTATTTTACTTTTATTGTTTTTTCATACAAACTATTATAAAAGAATAGCATAAATAAGAAAATATTTATATTGCACAGTAAATGTAGAGAGAGAGAGAACGAAAGAAAAAAACATTACTTAAAAAGAGAATATTTTTATACTTAAAAAGAGAGTATTTTTTATTTTTTTAATAAAATATACGTCAAGTGAGAAACAAATCACTAAATAGATGAATACGTACGTCACGTCGTAAACTTTTCGATAAAAAATCTAATTATCGGCAGGATGGAACGTAAAGAGAGCATAAACATGCAGAATGAGATGATTCAGAAATGAAATAGCAGAAAATGGCTACATGATCGTACCCGGTGAATTTTGACAAACCAAGAGAGAGCAACCGCAAGATCAACTATATATAATAAAAGCTACAAGAGATCACTGAGAAACTGAGGATGAAAAACTGTGAACTTTTTACTTCATGAAAGTTCATGAAAGAAAGTAAAACTGTCTTCAAAACTGTTTTCTTGTATTTTGCTAAACATATCGAAATGAAACACTATCTCTTCTAAAAATTTATTCGTTTTGATAGAAGAGAAATTATCACTAAGGCCTAGCACAGAAAAAGATTGTTTGAAATGTTAAAAGCAAATTATACGCAAATCTTTTTTTATGTTTTATATTTTACTTTATCGAAATATTTTCTTTCAATACAAAATAATAAAATCTTACATTGACAATTATAACTATGAAATCTCATACAGATATCGTACAGTAGGTGTAATGATAAAAACATTATGTATGGAGAAGTGTATAAATAGACTTCAACAATATTGGGCTACAACGAGGGATTATCTTTGAACATGGTTAACTAGTTTCAGATTGCGTTCACCCGCATTATGTAAAGGTGAAAGTGTACTGCCATATGATATCAAATAACGGACCATGTCAGCCTGTTATGACATTTGCACTCTACCGAGATATATATATATATATATATATATATCTGCTATAAATCATTATCGTTTACAAGACTCTACAATTTCAAAGCGCATTTGCGCGGTTACGTTATACCTTCTCGAGCTGATATCTACATGTGATATCTAGCAAACTTATTCTCTCTCCGCACATTCAGAACTGAATTGTGTCGTATATTTTCAAACGTTTTAAAATAAAAAAAAATGCATCTTCCAAATTACTTTCAACTCTCGTTCTGCAACTGTATTTTATTGATATAAATAATCAAGAGATATATAAAAAAAGAAACAATATTGTATTAACTTTCTTAATTACCTACATAGTCATTATATAAACCTTAATGATATGCAAACAGCATATTTTACATATTTATATATTTAATTTAATTTAGATTTGACAGTTTTTTTTATTATTTGAATTCTTATCTCATGAGTCAAATGCCGACTCACGTGAAGAAGTTTGAGACGTAACGATGAACAACAAAATCAGGAAAACACGGGGAATTGTAAATAAAACGAAATCCCAGCAGACAATAGAAATATTACGACCTACAAAAAAGGGTGCTCAAACTTAAGTGGATTTTCACATTTGTGTAGATGAGGGTTGTAAATGCGAATTTATTTATGATTGCTGTCCCCTGATATCGTGTAACGCTTTGTTGTCTTTTCAAATCATAATCTCTTAATCGCTTACTTTTTGTAAAACATAACATGTTATTGCGTAGTTAATTAATTTTGTTTGCATGACTACGTAAAAAGTTTAAATATTGCATTACGATGTTACAGTACATAACAATGTTTTCTCGCAGACATATGCATTCGCGTGCACTGCGTACAATATTATACTTTTCCGCTACAATATATTAAACTACATTAGTATTATTAAGAATGTTATTTATTATGTATATACGCGCTTTTATTCTATGTATATTTTTGTACTCGTGAGATATTTAAACTTATAATAATACATAATTTTAAAAAATGTAATAAGCCACAAACTTAATTAACAACGATTCATATTACTTTAGTCACTATTCTTTATCTATTACTCTTCATTTAATCTTTGTGCTAATATTGAAACGGCCAATCATGTTTTCATCCTTGAACGATCTATCATAATCTCAGTAATCCCCACGAACACGAATAAAAAAACTGATTTCGCCGAATTAAATCAAATTAATTCGCAATTTGTCACACACACACACACACACAGATGTAGACACTATCACAATTTTCAGCTTTAAGATCGCTTTTAAGAATACGAATTAAACTCGCACTCTCATCTTCTCTTGTCGTTGTTTCTTTCTCTCACCTCCATGGCAGTATTTCACCTCGACTACCTTTCAAACGCGGAAGTGCTGGACGGGCTTTTAAAGTAGTGATAAAAAAAAATCATTAAATGCAAGAAACATGTACTTCGTAACATATTGAACCGAACAGTTGTGCATTTACGTGATGAAGATGCCGTAACAGAATTCCTGATTTCTGAATTATTCAAAAAATTATAAATATTTTAAAGCGCAAAGTGTCTTTTAAAGAAGATGTAATAGATAATATTTTAAAAACAAAAACTGTGTATATATATTTAAAAATATTTAGAAACTAATGATGTGATGATTTTCTATATAAATAAAATGTCAAACGCGTATTCCGTGCGTGTGTTTTGCGTAAAACGCACATCATACTTTTCTCCGTTATATATAATACTGGCGACATATATAGAGGATACTCGAACGTCATTATATTACGGTATGCTAGGATGCATTTCACGCGTCATCGTAATCAACAAATGAGACGATCGGCTCGCTTCAAATTATAAGGAATCATTTCTCAATTAAACGCAAAAGCGCTGCAATAAGTATCTCCTACACAACAGAAACAAGAAAGATTTATTTACATTTATATTGAGTGAAAGTGCTTTTATATATTTCTAGTAGAATGCTCCCTAATCTATTTACGTAGAGACGTTATCTATAGGCCGTTCCTATTTATACAAGATGTGTCGTGAGATATAATCGTTCGACGATTACTTCGAACACGAAAGAGGCGGCATATGGAGAGCAATTTTAGCTGTATTTTCACACAAATTTCTTTGTCAATTTTAGATTCTGAGTAAAAAATATGTGTTATCCAAATAATCATTTGCACGAAATTTTATTCGATACAATAATCGCTTTGCGACGCAATACTCTTCCAATGTAAATTCCTTATAAAACAATTGCAAACTGTGAATATTCATTTAGAGGAGTGGTGGCTATTTTTGTCGCTGCAGAACACTCTCGAAATTCACTTCTTCTCCGCATCCGAAACACGGAAAATATAAAGTATTTAGGAAAGTAATTTTACGAGAAAACACATACATATATGACCGTCTAATGGAATGATCTCCGAAATAAAGTTTCGTAAATGTTGCATCTCGCAATACACCACGTGTAAAACGTACAACAACGCGATGTACAACCCGACGCGAAATTTCAGTCGTATATGCGTATGTACATGCGCGCGACGATGATGATTGCCAGCTGAGCAATGTAGCTTTCGACAGAGCATATGTACAGTAATCACTTTAATTGACGTATACATCCGTCAATCGGAGGTGGATTCATTAGAAGTCACTTGTCGCGCAAATGACAGGCACCTTATGCGGAAGGCGTTCACAAACTCGATGCAATTTCATAACCGTCTGCAATTCTAATAACCAGTGCAATTTTATAATACTGGATTCAAGTATAACGTCAAGATCCACTGCTGTGCTGCGAAAGATATTGAAGGACTAACGCGTTCGGTGACATTCTCATTGGAAATATGAAGCAACATAAATGAAAAAATACGTGTTTGCGTAAGTAACGAAATTACAAACGATATGAAGAGCAATTTTTTCGCGATGTTGCAATACACACAAAAAAACGTGGTTAAAAGAAGATACGCAGTCAATTCTCTATTTTTATCAACCGATTTACATGCATCGCGTCAGCACCTGAATTTCTTATTTATATGGTAAATTTATTTCTCGGCAGTGTTTTAAAATAATTATTAACACACACACACAATTATTTCTATTCTTAGCTGGTCTTAGCTTTAAGGCTATGCACTTAAAGATTCGCCGCGCACGTCTCGCACCTGTAATTAGGTATTACAGTCAAAATTAATGACGCGCGAGATAAGTGAAGCATTTTACTCAGTAATTATGATGGTCTTACGCGATAATTGTAAAACTTTGCGAAAGTCACTATTATAATATATTGTATCATTTGTCTTTTACACTTTCACTCGCGTTAAGCCGTATTGGAAGAATGATACTTATGAACAGCTTTTAGTAGGTACCTACTGCTGAACATAATATCGTTATAATCTCAATCAATTCGTGACTATTGGACTCGACTAACTTTTGGTTTTATTCAGTTAAAAATATAAATCGCATCAAAGCATCATGTAAACATATCATATTTTAACTTTTTGCGGTCCGCTGACAACAGCCGCGGGACTTTCGCAACGCCGAGTCATATATTCGCAATAACTCATCCCGCGTGTTTAGCGACAGTATTTATTTCACCTGCTTGTTGAAGTAAGCAAAAGCCATGTTATTTTGCCCCCCGCCCCGAGGTATTGCTTTATGTAAGATTTTCTCTATTCAAAGTGCTCCTAATATGAGATTTCTGCTGACTGCGTTGCGGCTTATATCACAAGCACGTGGCTGACGTTTAAACACGAGCGTGAAATTATTTCATGTTTAAAGTTTAAAAGCGATTTAGTGCGTATCTAATCACTCAATGCAAATAGTATTGCTTTATCGATGCCGCCACAGCGTTTTAAAAAACTGACAGGAAAAAATTGTTTTTCTGAAACAACATAAAACTTGTCAACAACATCAGTTAATGTAATACTATTGTCGCTATCTACATGTCGTTTTGGATATTTATCAATCGCTTCACGTATTCTGTTTTTGTTCATTCTTTTCTCTGTGGGTATTTATGCACATATTTTGTGATACGCGGTTCTATAAAATATTTATTTCTCTCGCGCATAAATCCAAAATAGCTCCCAGGAGATTCATACGTTCGATTTATCGCATATGTATTAATAAATCGGCATTAAATGTATAAAAGTGCGGCTTTGTTTCTTATCACAAAATAACAAATTTCCAAAATGGAGAATCGTTAGTTTTATACATATTTCTTCAAATATGCATGTCCATTCTTCTTATCACATGTTATGATAAGAATTTTATTTGACATTTGAAAATGTCAGCATAATTCTATTGTTCCATCAATGTTCTGAACTTGACTTCCGGTATGCTTCACCATAAACTGCAAAAAGGGCAATTCTAAGCAGATTATCACAATCAAGTACACGCAGATAAAAATGAGGAACACAAGTTTGCACGACGACTTGATCGACGATAACGCTCTCGTTCTCAATTATACACAAGGATCACAGAGCATTCAACCATTGTCTCGTCAACAAAGAAGATTCTACATACCCCGTTTGCAGATCTACTTAATATTAAACAAGCCGAATATATTCTTTTAGATGTGACTACGATTCAACGTACATCACATGTATTAGTTAAACGGTTCGTGCAAAGTTAATTTTATACATTATTCTAATCTTATTTAGCAATTTATATATATATACACACACTGTGAACAACTGACGATGCTTTTGAATGAAATGTAAATTGTGTGGATTATTTGCACGGCAATGGAATATTTTTTATATTTGCTTTCGAACATAAACTCCCGGAAACGTACTATTGAGAGACGGTCTGAGAGCAATTTACAATTATAATACACCCCTTAAATACCGCAAAACGATTCCATGAACCCTCATCTTTGCGGCTCTTACGATTTTTCTAGATGCATGATTCCAAACTGGGAAATTTAAATCGCTTCTAGCGCAAGAATGTAAATATTATAGTAATTTGTATATTTCCGGAATACATAGAAATTGTTTACTTTACAGAGTTAATTAATATTAAATTTCGTATGATGCGCGTGTTATATATATATTTTTTTTTATATTGAATTTCTTTACTGATAAATTGCTAATGTCTCGTATAAAAAGTGATAACAAAGCAACTTATTGAATTTATTACAGACAAGATGTATTTGTGACGTTCTTTTCTATTAACAGAAAAAAATGCTTGATTTATTTACGCCTTCTTACAAAAGCCTTCTTATAAAAATTCTTTCTATGTCATCAAATTTATATACTTCTTTAAGCTCCGCAACCAATGCACAGGATATATCCGCTTTTACTTATTGCGGTCTTTCACATCTCTCGGTACACTTCGATTAAACTTTAAATTACTCCGCAAAATCTTCTCAAAAGAAATTACTATCGTTTTAAGATATAAATAATTTTTCTTAATCGCCATTATACAAAGTCGCGAAATAAAAATAAAAACTTTTTGTTAACATTTTTTATTGAAAATACACACGCTCTGTAATCTTTAGAATCCTGTCAAAATAGGTCTTTATTATCCGATTTAACAAACTAATTGTTTTCAAACAATCAGAAAATTTATCTAATCTGCATGTTGTTGTGAAACAAATTGCTTATCTTGTGAGAATTGAGCTTACACGAAAAAACTTACACTCGAAAAACGTTACGACTAACTGATACAAAAGTATTTTTTTTTTTTTTTAAATGCATCTGTGTGCTGAGGAGGCTGATTAAGTTCAAGCAATAACAGAGAGCTATCCAATTACTGCGGAAGATTAGCGTCCGGTTAGCTGGCAATGAGAAAACTTGTCTGCTTAGGACGATTACCGCTTAAGAGCCTCCAAATTGTATTTACCTCGAGTCTCATAAATCCACGATTTACCACGTAAATTTCTAACGAGCTTTCAATCAGGATCTCATCTTACTTGCAACATCTTGCTTATCTTGGCATGTTGTGTTATGCACGCGATAGCGCGTTTTAAAGAACAAATGCCATAATAGTAATCTTACGTAAACTATAATGCGTCGATCATTACTGCGACATCCGCGCAAAAACACGTATAAATTTACAAATTTTTTTAAGTGTCAATAGTATTTCTAGAAAAATTATGTATATATAAGTTTTTTTATAATTTATTTTTTCTCTCTTTAAATTTTATTTTTTATATTTGAATTTTTACCAACATTTTTTCTCTTATCAAGAAAAAATCTACAAGAACTCCAAGGTTTTTTAGAAATAACTGTGGAAATATATATTGTGATGTGTGTGTATATATATATATGTATATATATGTATGTATGTATTTGTATATATATTTGGGTGTAATAGTCTGTGTCTCTGATATTTCATCTGTTATGTCAGAACATTGCCATTAATCATAACAACAATTCCCTTACACTTCATCATAACGTGCGTTGAAATCTCTCTGGCATCATTGTTTCGGCTTACGATCTGTTATACTTCACGATCAACATTCCTTTTATGTGAACATTTTGATGGTACAAACAGATATAACTGTCAAGTTATTACCGAAACATTTACTGAAGACGATTGTACGTAAAGGACCAGAAAAAAGAACATTAATATTAAAACATTAATATACTTTGATATTTTTATAAATAATTATAAATAATTTAATAAATGTAATTAGATTTTACATTAAAATGTTTTCATCTTTTTTTATTGATGCGCATCAATTACTGAAGCTCATTACGGAATCATATTTACTTATCTTTTTTGATTAGAAGGTTAATAATGCATGTGTCCTACACACGTACGAGCTTAGTAGCTTTTATAATGTCGATATTGCCATACAGGCATACGAGTTCTCTTTCTTTTTTCTCTCTTTCTTTCTACTTCAGTTCCGTTTATTATAATAATACGCAACAGTCACGCAACTATCCTGCAATATCGTTACATGCAAAGCGAACACGATCAAACGTGACAAAATGATAGAATCGTCATTATTGTGCATGAACAGACGAGTTGAGGTAAACCACGAAATTTCCTACAAATCTCTGTGATTTCCTACAAAGAACGATCCCACGTGTTCTGCAACGTAGCAACTTGCCGAGACACACGTGATATAGGTCAATAAAGCATTTCCGTCGCACGAGTGTGTCGTGTTTGTCAGTGCTGGGATTACAACCATCTTGGTCGCGCATATCTCGCATCGCGATGTGACCGTTCGCCGACAACGGAAATGTTCCGGCTGTTTAAAGTTACGGCGAGAGGTAGAAATACTCGGCTTCTCCGAGAAAAGAGCGTAGGAAGTAGCATAGCGAGATTGTATCCGCGACAACAATAGTAACTGTGAACGCGAAGATGTAAATATGCAAAGCTGTTGCGTGTCGCGCGAAATACGCGAGAACTTTGAAATCAATAATGCGTCCTGCACTCTTGTTTATCAAAGTAACCAAAGCCGCGGAAATTGCTTTCTTACTTGGAGATACAATCGTTCTAATATTCTGATCAAAACAGAAAAGTAAATGTCGCATAACAAAGAAATGTAATCTAAAATACTAACCTGTAGTACGAGCGTTTGTGTTTTGAAAAAAAAAATGTCGCTAGTTTTAATTAGTTTTAAATATCAGATGTGAAATTGAGTATAGTAGAGAGCGAGATGCAGTCATGTTCCGAATTCTCTTTTTCAATATTTTTTTATTATATTGTTATTTGATACAAAAAAAAAGAACTCTAATCTTGTATTTCTCTTACATATCTCCTAAGAAAAACATGTCCGCTTCTTTCCCTCGCTTTTTCTCATGAGTGCGATTTATAAAGCTTTCATACGGGATTCCCTCGGAACTTATCTCCGTCACGAGATGTTTATCTGACAGTCGGGATTTCGTAAGAATACACAAATATCTAAATTTTTATCGAGACAACAGCTCCGCTGCCATGCCATCAGCATGTTTTAAATGTTCTCTAGGTTTCTCCGTAGCGGGAGATACGAAATTCTATCTATATTCCCAACAGCAATCTCCGTCTCGCGCGTTCTAAAGAAAGAATCGAGTTCTGCGTATGTCGAAATCTGATAAATCTCGAGGTCTTTTTTTCATATATTAAGTTTTGTCTTATTCTAGAAGCCAGAAAAAAGTCGTCTAATTTCTCGGAATTTCAAGATATGACGTGCACAAATACAAATATGATATTGATTTTTAAATTCGCTTACTGCGCATTTGTCGCTTCTATAACATTGTCCAATATTACAAAAGCAACAGATGCGTTATAATATAATTGAAAAACAGTACATGTTGCGTAGCTGCGAATAATTTCACCATAAATTTGAAGCGAAATAATGTATCCTCAACATTACTATTAATAATTATATTTAACAGTTGCGGGTAGTATAATAGGACTTGCGTGTTTAATTGTTTATAGAGCGCGCACTATACTGTGACAATAGATGAGATAGTTGATAAAATTGCACGCAAATCGAACTAAATGCTCACTTGTAATTTGTTCGGTTGTGGTTGTTGTTTCATCTGTACGCGCGAAGTCTAGCGAATTTGTTGATTTCACAAGCTGAGACTAATGATCGAGGTTATATGATTATTATATATTGAAAGCGTCGATATTAATTGACCGCTGGAAGGATTTGAACAATTTAATACCATGTGTGGATATTTCGCACGATTAAACCTTCCATAATATTGTAATAATGTAGACAAGACTGTTGCATAACTTTGTTGCATAAATCTACATATATGTGTAACGTGTAAGGGCCGAGAATACCGCAGACTCAACAAGTGTAGCCGGCACTTTCCTTTTGTTCCTCAAAGTCCGATTAAACGCCAAACTTTTCATATGGCACGATTCATTGCGCGTTTCTCCCGTTTAACGAGAATAGAAATTAAAACTATAACTCTGATATTTTTTACTATATAACACTTCGAGGCTGAATTATCAGTTCCACAAATTTACTTAGAGTGCTTAAAATCACACAAAAAGTTTGTTACATTTAGTAAAATAATTTTACACAAGTATCGTACTGTATATTTGTATTTAGTAAACTCTATTTGGACTTGTATAAAAAAATCTTAATTATTTATGCAATTATTTAAATTTAATTTATTGATTTTCTCTCTTTACTCTTTCATTTTTATTTTTCTAGCATTTATTCTAAATTTAGAAGATTTAAAGAAAAATATGATGACTCGAGAGAGAATTTAACATTTACAATAATTACTGCTTATAGCTGATAAAAAGATTGCCATATTTATGAATTAATTATACTATAAAAGTTATGCTATTTCATAGCAACATATAATTTTACAGATGTAAACAAACCTTACTTATTACGCGTACGCAAAATACTGTAGATCAAAAAACGTGATATTATCGCAAGTAGTATAAGCGCGTATAGGTCAGACGTACTGGTTACATGACGTCCAAAAGCAATTACTGCTTGACACGTAATTTTATGTAATTGCGAAGTTGGCAGTACAATTAATTAGTACCTATCTTAATTATTATACCGATTCTCATCAAGTTCACGAGCGTTGCATCTCACTGGAAAAAAATTTTAATTAACTGCCTATCTTTTTACGGTCAGAACGTGATCAGCATATTTTTCTAACAGATTAATTATTCCGGACAAATCCGTTCAATTACCTGCGTCCACTGTGCAACATACATATATACAACATTGAAAGAGAATTATCTATAAAAGTTACAAACAAAAAGCGCTATGCAAAATATTACGTAAAAATTAATTTATTTATACATTATTGGAAAACAAATTATAATTTTTGTACATTGTGGAAACTTTTTTTGAGAACTGATTAATGTTAATATATAAGTTTAATTAATATTGGATGAAGATCGAAGATACTTATATTGGCTTTAATATACTTATAACATATATGTTATAAAATTAGAAAATATATTGGTAAACTTTTTTATACACACATGTACACAGAATGACAAAAAATTGCTTTCTGTATTTGAATTTATTGATAATATGTTTATTTAAATAATAATAAAGAATATTCTGCGAATGTTAAAAGTTTCTCGTATCTAGCCAGATTGCATAAATATGACATGAAAAAAATGCAGATAAATCTGCAAAGATTTTGCTAGCATAAGTAAGAAAAATAATCTCGACCTGGTACAGCACTATATATCTACGCGCTTTGTGATCACGCGCCGATGCACACGCAAAACATTAAATTCTAAGCCGCACAGAGCAAAGCCCTAAGAGAGACAAAAATGGGAACTGTGTTCGTCAACTTTTGCAATTTCGTTATTTAAGGTGTCATTTCAAATGCTAGAATAATTTGTCTCAATAAAAAGAGTTAAGTGTCTAAATAAAAACTATTTGATTTGTTACATGTTAATATTGCTATTTTTTTCATACGTACATATATGTTGTTTGTTTTGTTTTATTTTGATTAGATGATCTATCATACCACGCTTTGAAATGTAAAGCCATTTGCATTTCGTTTGAAACGCACACTCTACAGTTTATTTTTTGTCACAAATCTTCGAACTTTTTCAAAATCATGTGATGTTTATATCGAAACTTGTAACGAAAACGCGGAATAATTTAAAACGTATTGATTTATTTCAATTTCGCAAATCTTGTAAAAATGAGTTTTACGGTATATTTTTAATCATTTTTATTATCATTAAAATATTTAAATAATCACAAGTGTATACTCAGATTTAAACACGCGTCTTTCCTGACGAGAATCACTAATTTTCTCACGAGAAGTTCCAGAAATTGAGTCTATACTTTGCTATTCTCTTACTTTCTTCTCACGCTTATCGTTCCCCAAGCTGTAATCTCTTTCGTAAGTCGCTCTTCAAGCTCGTTCAATTGTAGCTTTTCCGTTTCTATCATTTTCTATGCAAATACGTTGAACAAAGAACCAATGAGAATGAAGGAAATTGTATACAATGCGCTATAAATGTCATTACTTTTGTTTTTCGTAAAATTATGTAAACAATATTAACGAATGAGTTAATATTAATATTAAGGAAAAATATTGCGTACTCTTAGTGATAATGTTAACAAATATGTATAAACTTAACTTCTCTCTTAGATGTTCTTAATTGCGATTAAATTGAACATTTAATAGTAATTGTTGTCATTTGAATATTGAAACTTACACATTTGCATATCTCATTAGCATTACGACACATTAAGGCTCAATATTAATTTCATGCAGTTTTCATGAACAACAGATCGAATATAATTAAAACGATTGATCTGTAAGAAAATATTGTGGCAATTAAAAAATCATCTAAGCATGAAAAAATATTACCATAAATGTAAGATTAATTGTGATATAATAAAATAAAATCTTTTTCTTCTTTTACATAACAAACCTTAAATATTGAAAATATTTTGAAACAATGTTTATCGCCAAATTGTAAGTGATTTATTCGTCGTAAATCGCGTGATTGCATAATCAAGTAAAAAAAAAATTAGTCATAATAAAATGGTATATAAATACATTGCATAAAAATTACGAGATTTAACAGATAAATTATGTAAGTTTCCATGAGAATTCATCTCTTAAAGTAATTAAATTTTCTGGAAAAATAATTGTGAGGAAGAAATACAATATTAAATTATACAAAACTTAATTACTTTCTAGATTTTAGCACACATGAAAGTACCTGAGACTCAATGAAATTATATATAGAATTATGATCATTATCATTCATTCAAACTCACAGAATAGTTTTCAGCTTTGCTTTAATATTTAAGTAATCTGTTAAATTACTTATGTCTCAAATAACTCAAGACTGATATTTTGTCAATGTATCAAGAAATTAATTTATATATATATGTTAAAATTACTAAAATAAAGATTGATATATTTTTGGTGTACGTGTATATATGTGTATACGTAGTGAACACAAGTTTGTTCGGCGATTTACAGAATCGGCAAAAAAACACAAGGGAAAGGTTGTTGAAATAGACAGACAAGCGTGATGGAATTTAAAAGTTGCGGCTCGTTCCGAAACATAGTCGATAAAAACTTTGGTGCTTACGTTATATTTGCATTCCGCGGAGTCCGATAAATTCACTGTTGCTCCCCTCGGAGCGCTTTAGCTTATTACAGTGGACAAGGCTTCGATTTGCGCTAACGAATAGAAGTGAAATGTTAAAGTTTCGACTCGATGAAATGTACTTCATCGATGTGTGCTTCATCGCCAGATGTAAGCCGCATTTAAAGTGACCACATGAGGATATTGTATCTCAAGTATCATAATTTTAAAGTCGTAAAGCAGTGTGAATTAAAACTCTCTCTCTCTCTCTTTCTCTTTCTCTCTCCTTCTTCTTCCGCGAGATTATCTCATACCGAGTTATATTTTGGTTAATATAAATCTATTATAAAATTTCTAAAACATCTATATTAACATAATTAAATATTATAGCAACAATAAATATTAATAAAAATTGTAATTACAATAATAAAAATAACATAGAACAATCATAAACTGTTTTTGATAAAGTGTATAAAAAGTTTATAAAAAAATATTATAGAAAAAACGTTTTTGTCTTATATATAAAAATATATGTTACGCCAGAAGCCTGTTGCTTTCTTGATATAATCGTCGACAAAATTTGCTCACCCACACTTCTGTGTCTGTGAGCCGAAACGATCGAACTAAATTTGCACAAAGCAACTTGCTCATACAGGTAATAAGTAAGTTTTCTGTAACGTTCTTTTCGGACTTTCTCCGAAGGTTTGCGTAACAAGCTAATTAATTTTTCACGAAAAGATCGTCGAGTACTTTCATCATTAAAGGTACATTTACACAATTCACGAGTATAATAGATAAATGTATATCAAGTGTATCAAGTAATATCACGTAACATAAATTTTCTGAATTTTGAATATCTAATAAGCAATTAAGAGTTGAAAGTACAACATTCGTCAAATTATATATCCGTACACTGTAGAAAAAATAATAACGACTGTATATAAAAGTACTAGATTTTAAAACCGCGAAGAGACTCTAATAAAATTTACTCCGCTGCTATTTATTCTATCGTAAAATATATATAGTTATCATAAGTTCTCCCATCTCTGCATCAATTCTATTTAAAAAGAAGACCAATCGCAAATTTTATTTTTTATTTCTAATCAAATATTTCTCAAATGTAAAGACAACAATCTTATAGAGTTTTAAGCGATACTTTCTAAGTGATAATTTACTAATATGTAAATATCTGTACAAAAAATCTACAAATGTCAAAAAGTAATATAAATTAATTTCAGAAATAAAATTTTAATAAAATAAATTTATACAACAAAAACATTATCTCTTTTGCGTTAAGCGTTAAAATTACCTTTCAAGAGTGAGAACCTGAAGATATGCAAAACCACAAAGGGTGTAACAGCAAGTCAGCAAGGATCCGGCACTCCTCTTGGTCTTAAGGGTGAGTTCTGCTCGGGATGACGAACGGCGGTCAACTGACTGACTAAAGCTCCGCGTGCTTCAAGTTATACGTAACACCGGCGGCGCGATGACGTCACGGGGTACACCGACCAATGAGGAATCCGAGTTTGCGCCCTAGATGAAACTCCCCTATCGTGAAAATTGTAGGAAGTCTGCATATCGGACACCTGGATGAACCGGCGACTCCACCACGGTAGAGCGCCTCTTTTCCTCTTTCCTGCGCGCAATACCCCTTCTTCGCTTTTTGCTCATTTTCTCCGATACCTCGCCCACGTGAAAAATATTCAACCGTGACGTCGATGACGTGCCCTTGCACGCTGATGAATGAAAAAAACGTTAGAAGAGACCCGATCGCCAAGATTAAATCGACAGTGTGTTAGATATGACGAGTTTACTTCATCGAGCAGACATGACTTTGTGCTTAATGTCTCGATTAACAGTGACTATCAGCGGACTTATTTTAAAAAGTTATTTCTTTTTAGTAACTTCTCTTCGAGACAATAATATTTTTTATGCTAAGCACTAGGTCATATATATTTATATATAATATATTTTAATTAATCTCGGAGAGAGTCACAAAATATGAATATTCTCTTGATGTAGATTCTCTTGATAGAGATTCCTTGAAAATAAACGTTATAACTATTATCTCAAAACGTGTTAATAGCTTCATATTTGTTATCTCGATCAGATAGCAATCGTTATAGGGATCGTACATCAGATTACACGCTTTTACCCTGTTCGCGAATATTTCTCAACTCTCAAGGAAACGGCGTTAATTAAAGCATTGTATATATTTGTATGTATAATACAAGATACTTAAAAAACGTTTTTTTTTAAATATTTTTTTATCTGCTACTTTTGATTATAAATTGAGTGGAGAAAAATCGATATCTGCCTTATTTAAAAAAGATCTTATATTCAAATGATAACGTGTATAAATACAAATTGACATAAAATTTTTAAATAACATTCTTTAAACAGCGAAAGATAAGAGATACGTACACGCATACTAAATGTTGAACATATGTTCAATATCATCGATTGACAAGATTTTCACATTAAGAAATTATTATCGTATTTAAACGTTATCATCTATCTGCTATTAAACTGTTACAATAATGTGAAAAGATATACAATTATAAGAAAAGCAGATATGATACTAAAAAGTAAATAGATAGTATAATATCTAATTAGCAAGTTCAGAAGTTTAGCACAGAAACACACATGACGCAATAGAAAACAAACCGGAAAATAAATATCTAGTTAACAAATACATACATATAAGTGCTGTCACTATAAATATTTCTCTTCGGCGTGCACATTATGAAATTGGAAAGAAAAGTTTGTAACTTGAGAGTCCGCTTCTCCAAACACATATACAAACGTGTGCCAGTTGGAGCCTTATCATTCCGAGTCCATTAGAGCAACGTCACTTATTGTACCTCTCGGAACAGAGAGAAGAGAAAGCCACAGCGACGCGTTTCTCAATCGATCGTTTCCCGCTCTTCTCGCGATTTGCATCTTTAGCCCGTAAGTATTATTTGTGCAAAGAGCAAAGCATATCTTATAATGCTTTTGTCAAGTATTTTTATACAAACTGATGTATTATATTATATATTAAAAAACTAGAAGAGAGAGTGGACGACGGGATGCTATATTGATCTTTGAGAAAAAACCACATGTGTCGATGCGCCTATGAACTCATGCACACATCCGAGCCGCCTCGCTGTGAATGTCCACGAAATGATCCATCGTGTGTCACGGTCGATAGTCATTACCTTCAACGTGTTATCTTCTCTTCGTCAAGCTTTCCACACAAAAAAGGCGGCTTTATTGTAATTGTCGAGTGATAGAACATACGTACATAATATAAACTAATATAATACAATAATATACAATTGAAATTACAAAGAAGCTGTTCTTTGTACTGTGGAACTGTTTCGACTTGGAAACTTCTAAAAAGCGCGGTAGTTTGCAAGTTGCGGAATCTCTCTGGCGATTTATCGGTCTTTCACAACTGAGACGATGCGGTTTTCCTTTCCGGAATGAGACAAGCGCGA
The DNA here is from genome assembly GCA_014825475.1 of Pseudomyrmex flavicornis. Taxonomy (NCBI): domain Eukaryota; kingdom Metazoa; phylum Arthropoda; class Insecta; order Hymenoptera; family Formicidae; genus Pseudomyrmex; species Pseudomyrmex flavicornis. The sequence goes on from QVNW01000006.1 coordinate 242,300, forward strand.
CTACGACATTTGCAAGAAAATAAGATGGCTTCGGTTTCACGGTCGATCTACGTGGTCGCGAACTAACGTCCGAAGAAGAAAGTATTCCCGAGTGATTGTCTCTCCAACGTTTTCTTATATCTATATATAAGCGAGTAACGCGCACGAAAGTTTTTCTTAAGATGTGAGTTACTTTCACAACTGTGTGACACAGAATTCGAGTTTTTCTTATTGTCATTGATGAATAATGAGACAATACACGTATAAATGTCAAGTAGAAATGTTCTCTTCCTCCAAGACGCAGGAACTTATCGCAAAATAACAGTTAACTCTTTTAGTCAAAGGTTCAGCTCAGGAATTACGTTGATTGATCGGATTTGACGAAAAGCCGCAGGCTACGTCTATCAAGACTCCTCTAATTTATTTCCTTCCAACTCAGAGAGAATAAAGCATTTTCTTATATTGTGGAAGTCGACAAGGAATAAAACATGCATTTTTTAAAATAGATAGGCGAGAACCTACGCATTGTATTTGTATTTTTCAGTTCTAAATTTAGATGATATTTCTGTGACTATAATTACACAAATGAGCATTTTATCCGGTCAGTTTGCTCGCTTCCGCAGCGAGAAAAAAGCACAAAAAAAAAAAAGGTAAAGGAAAAGAGCGAGCACGATTTTTATAGCTATAACCGTGATGAGTCTGCAATCGCTATATGTATTCGTTCTTCTTTCCGGATGGCATGTAAATGAGCTACTTTGGCCAAATCGTTTTCGAGAAAAACGTCGTCCGCAATAAACACAGATAAGACAAATGTCTCTGAGTTGCGAAGCAGTAGTTCGCCAGCAGAAATAATTTTTCACAACAAAACCGAAATATATAAAACAAAAATCGTATTTAGAACAAGATTTGTACCAGAATTGAGTGTAAAATATTAAATATTTGTATCGCATTCTTCTCTCTCGATCGTACGTCCTTAATCTTTTTTCTTCATATTGTCGTCTCAGCGCGCTTATAGTTTATTGCAAGTGGAATCTCGTATCTTTCCAATTCACCCTTTTCTAGTTAAGATATTGCGACATTGGATACAAGAAATGGTATCATCCAAAGGATTGTAGCGGGAATCGAAGTCGTAAATGGAAGGAAAGCGTATCTATAAATGCGGGAGTCCTGAGAGATAGGTCAGTGAACATCAAAGAGGGATATAAAAGAATCGCTACAGGTTTCGGCATGCGTGAGTGTCAAGAATCAATATGGCGAAAAACCGTTTTCGCATAATTTTCTATAAATAGAAGAAAAAACAAAGAAAATGAAAAAATTACTGCAACTTTTTTTTCGAATTAATATCGACTGTGTTCTTTCTTTCCTGAGCAATTACATTTACATAATTAATACATATTAATATATATATGTACGTATTTATTTATATTTATATAGTACATTAAATTGACAACACTATTTTTTCTGTAAACAAGTGATTAATTTTCTTATCTCATTTTTTATTATTAATATCTACTATGTTTGCTTAACTTTGTTTGCTTTTAAGTTTAGATGCGGTCCATATGTAATTATAATAAAAGTTATACAATATTTTCAACACAAAAAATAGAATCGATAAAATTACAACAAAAATAAGAAACAAAATTGCGTAAACATCGATCAAGTTCTGTTCAATGATGCTCTGAAATTTAATAGGCGATGCTAAACTCTCATGAGGATTGCGAGCGGCATATTCGATGCTCCATACTGCTAATTCTAACGGTGGCACTATCCGAT